>ML801067.1:257995-292903 GCA_009831015.1 Picea engelmannii
ATGTGTATGATTGTTCATTTGTTCATTGCTTATTTACTCTGCAGTTATTGGATAATAATGCTTCATTGATATAACACTTGGATTATATGGTTAAATTGCTCTATTACTGATTCACCCCCCCTCTCAGTAATCCAACAACAACTAGTGAATTTCCAATCACTAAGGCACTTCAGGTATTACACATACGTGCTGAAGATGTTCCTGGAGACAAAAAAAACAGATTTCCCTGAAGATGCATTCATCTTGATTGAATGCAAAAGGATCACCATGCTCATTTTCATAAATAAGATCATGTCTAGAGTTTACAACTTAATCTTCAACAACAGTCTACCAAGAGTCTTAGAAGACATGAAAAGTTATTTGCAGCCAAATCTAGAGAACAAAGTGGGAGATTGGGTGTTGTTCATGCAATCTACTGTAATTTGGGTATATGGTTGTCAAGAGGCCCCTTACCTTCTACCTTTTTTCCTGACACCCAGGATTTTTTCCCTAGAATTCATTAGGCAAAGAATCATCTCAGAAACAAAACATTTCCTGAAAATGCACAAGATATCCAACCTGAAATTTCCTTTCATCATGGGACCCTTTGTTGTGAAGACTAGATCTTGTTTATCTCATATCCAGGCCAAGCTCAAGGAATTTGAATTTGCACATATACACGGGAGGAGATATGATCCATAGCAGGTCATATCTAAAAGAAGATTGATAAGCAAACAGGGCCCTTATGAACATGAGCATGTTGAAGGTTTTGACAAGTTGGCAAACTTGGAAACCTGTGTTGATATGAAAGCCATCTTGCAGCCTGCTCAGAAACAAAAAGTAGGGCCAAACCTACAGCAGACTCGGACACAACAGACCCTTCAGACGATGGTATTCATGGTTCCCAAAACAAGTTTCTACACCAAAAGAAGTAGTTCAGAAGCCTTGGGTACCAGTGAGCATCAAAGTGTCCCTAAAAGGATAAAGATCACACAATCTCCACAGATAGTGGATCTGGGGGAAGAATAAACTAAAGGGAAAGTGAGTATGGATATGGTGGAGAGTGGCACCAGTAAGGAAGAAACTGGTAAAATAAGCAAGCCCCAAATTGAAAGCAGTTCAAGAGCTTTTAGAATCAAGAAGCATGTCTTTGATAAAACACCCTGGAGAAGTCTACCAATCTAAAGAAGATTTAGCAAATCAATATGTTGTGAAAGGGATATTGGCCATGAATGAAATAAGAGATTTGATACCTGATGTAGAAAGGATTTCTCAACATAAGTATTCCATGTTTTCAGTCAGATATGTAAAAAAAGAAGACACTCAACATATTCATGGAAGATGAGGATATAGTGTCTGAAACTAAGCTGCATTATGAAAATATTAGTTCCCCAGAAAAGGTGAAATTTCACAAAAACACTAGTGACATGTTGTATTTAGACTACCTGAGTATAAGTTTGAGGGTTTCAAGGCTGACAACTCATATACTTAAGTTGGAGGGAAAATTGAGGCAAGAAAAAGCATCCAGCAGAGCCTGGCAAA
Organism: Picea engelmannii; assembly: GCA_009831015.1. Taxonomy (NCBI): domain Eukaryota; kingdom Viridiplantae; phylum Streptophyta; class Pinopsida; order Pinales; family Pinaceae; genus Picea; species Picea engelmannii. The sequence goes on from ML801067.1 coordinate 259,517, forward strand.
CTCAAGTCAAGAGATTAGAATATGAAGGCCCTCAAGGGGTAAAACATTCCTTAGAGGAGAAAGACAATATGATTCAAGGCATGAATAAGAGGATAAATATGTCTTCCATAGATCATCCACAAATAATAGAGTTGGCTTCTCTAGAACAAGAAAAGGGGACATTTCGATAGGAAGCACTAAATTACAAGGCCAAAGTATTACATTTAGAGAAGGAAAAGGAGGATTGGTCACAAGGATAGGTAGAGGTATCAAACATGGCTGCAGCTATACCTAGTACTGCAGGATCTGGGTCAAGAACTAAAGAAATTGTCCAGGCTATGTCACAAGTTAGCTTGAAGACGCGTCGAATCAAGATCCTTAAGGGAGTTATAGAAAAGATGCAGCAAGAAATGAAAATAAAGGATGAGAGGATGGCCCAGTTCCAAAAAGAATATCAATATTTGTAGGAAAGAATAGACAAGTTGAAGATGAGGTTGAAGGGTAAATCACTTTTGCAGGGATATAAACAAGTAATCTAGGACTCTATTGCTTCTGAAGCTATTAAGTTTAGGGTGTACCTAAATTTCATAAATGACAAAGATAGCATGGCTATCACTTCTCGAAGAAGGTGTACTATTGTGAATGAGACACTGGAAAAAGATCCCTCAGATTGGGCCCATAACACTATAAATTTGCTTAATTTCATTCCCACTGCTGAACTTCAGACCATTGGGGTCAAAGACAGGACTACATTGATCATTTGGGTCAGGAGGATCATTACTAAGAACAACTTTCTCAAGTCAGTTCAAACCAAAGTCGTACAGATGGAGCATAGTATACAAGAATTCAAGGATCTATTTGAACAATTGTTTATCAAAGGCCTCCCACCATTTTGGGATGGCAAAGGGAAATTATACGATCAAGAGGAATACAATTCTCTCCTCTCCCAGTGCAAAATGGACCATTCCAATTTTGAAGGCCTGGGGGAAAACCTGAAAGGACCAAATCTTGTAGAATATTTGACCACAGATTTTGAGATCTTAAATCAGTTCAAGATTGTAAAGATCGAGTTTCCAACTATGACTTCTGCTACTTGCATCGACCTGGAGATCCTGATAAAGGAAATGATGGATTACGAGATTCCTTCTGACTTACAGTGGAAAGAGATCGTGCGGCTAGGAAAGACAAAATGCAGTTTTCTAGGAACAAACAAATAGCCTCTAGGTGTCACCAGACCGGTGAGTTCGACAAAAGATCAAAGAGATATAGATGGTGAATACAAAAGGCGAGCAATCGGAGAAATCAGTCGTTAGTTTATGAAACGTTTTTGTTTAGTCATTGTAAATCGGTTCACATACCGAGACTGTCAGTTCAAATTATTGTAGTCAGTTTTATAAGTTGAAATGTTCCAGTTCAACCATTGTAATCGAATTGTATAAGTACTAGAAGTTTCAAATGAATTAATGTTGGCAGAAGTGCAAGGGCACCTTCTAGTTGTTTCTGAACTCGATTGTAATTTTCTTGAGCTGAATTGAATACATATGCAGAAGATTTTGAAGTCTCTATGAAAATATTCTAATGGTGGTGATATGATTTTTGTCTCCTTTCACTGTATGTATTTCCTGTGTTCTTTAATTCCAAATACATTTTCTTCTCTTTAAATTGGAGAGTTAAAGGCCCAAAATTCATCTTGTGATTCTCTCAGCTTAAGCAATTTAAACTGTGTAATTTTCTTCTTAGCTAATTCATAATTCATTTTAATAATGCTCTGATGTAGTTGTTTGTTTTCTCCTTCCTCTTACTCCCTTCTTAAATTCAATTTACAACTCGGATTCATTGCCTCATTTAGCCTTTATCCTCTGGAGAGTTCTACTGGCCAGTCATTTTTTTCATTCAATTTCATAATTTTGAGTCCATAGTCATGAGTGTCCCTCCCCTTCCTTGCCATCAAATTTATAAAAACCCCCCAAAACAAACTAAATCTAGCCACCGATTGCCAAAGAAATATCAAGTGACACGAGAGAGCCCTGTCTGAGTTGAGCAGGCTAGTGCCCACCTCTAAAGTAGGTTGAAACAGTGACCTCTTTCCTTTTTCTATCAGGCAAACAAAATTTACAGAGTGCTAACAGGTTGTTTACAGGTTATTGGTATAGGCTGATTATAGGTTTTATAGTACAGGGTGTTACATGTTTTATAGTACAGGGTGTTACAGGTTGTTTGGTGCAGGTTGATTGGTACAGATTTACAACAGTATATCTCTCAGTGATAGTGTGACATTGGTTCCATCATTCTACTTATATTTCAAGGTGGTTGGATGGGGCAAGGATAGGTGGTTGTAGCCACCTTTCGTTTGTATCCGAAGAACATAGGGGATTGTATCCTCCTTCTGAAGAACATAGGGGGTCGTATCCTCCTTCTGGTTGTAGCTAGAGAATTGGGGAGTTGGAGCTTCCCTCATGTTGTAGCCTAAGAAACTAGGGGTTTGGAGCCTCCTTCTAGTTGGAGAATTGGAAGTTGGTGCTTCCTTGAATGTAATTCTTGACATATAAGAAAAGCATTATGTGGTTTTCTCCTGCATTGGGTTTCCACGTAAATATTGGTGTATTGTGCATTGTGTGGATGTGTTTGTTATTGTTTATTATGAACTGATGAATGTTAATGCTTATGATACATTAATATATTGATGATGAACAAATGAACATGGTTGAATAAGTAAAATAATATACTTTATGGTTTAAAGGATTAATAATTTGTTTAATTGTTCATTACTGATTCACCCCCCTCTCAATAATCCAACACCTTCCAATTTTTTATTTCTTTCATATTTCTATTACAGTAGGCTATAGGATAGAACGATTCCTTGATATTTATCCCTTAGACATATTTATTGCATACAATTTGGATAAAGAAAAGCATACTTCATTGTCTTAGTATTTGTCCTAGTTTGAGTTTGTGTGAGATTTCCTTGCCTATATTTTTCCAGCTTGGGTTTTTCTTCTTCTTCTTTTTTTCAGTTGTTAGACCTAAGTTTTTTGTTATTTTAGTTATATTTTTATTTCATATTTGAAATATCTCTTATTGGAAAAAAAAGAGTCCCTTTAGACCCTTACTATTATGCTTACTTTTAGTAGATTTCTTCTTTGAAATTTCATGGCGGGGAAACCCTAGTTTAAAGTAGTTTTTTTTTCATTTATCAAATCTGAATTAGCAAGTTTATTTAAGTTTTGAAATATGGTTTAGATAAATAAAGAGTTAATTTACTTGAGTACTTGTTTTAATTAGTTGCTTTCTCATTAGTTTAAATTTCATTTATTTACATTCTTCTTTACTTTACAAGCAATTGTATTTTGAAGTAGAACACACTCACACACACATACTTCACACCTAAAGTATATGTTTGGTTCATATAGCCAAGATCAACCTAAAATTAACAAATTAATCTAATACACATAAGACCACTTGAGAAAAAAACATTATATTTGTTAGGTTAGGACTTTGTGGATGGGTATCCAAATAACTCCCCATAGTCATCTCACATTGAGACGTAGTGGTTGACATTTAGGGTACTTTAAAATCCTTTCTATCAGACATGGTCAAAACACATTTGGTAATAGGCCTGCTCTTTTGAGTGGACAATTCCAAGGTTGGGAACGAATGTGTGATTGAGATTCTTTTCTCTTTCACTGTCGAAGATCCCCCAACTGTTTGATTTCATCTTGAAGGAAAGGTAACCTCACATGTCTATGAAGAGGTAGCTTAGTGCCCTTTTCTTCTATGCATCCTTACCCGGGTGGATCTCACGGGAGGGGGAGGGGGAACCTAAGATAGATTTATCTAGGGAATTGGGACTTCATCATCCAATGTCTCCTAGTTATAACTACCTTTTGCGTACCTTCACTAATCCATGAGAGGACTCCAGTACCCTTGTTGTTGGTTTATTGGAAGGCTCTTAACAATAGTTTAGGACTTGTTTGAATGCATTTAGTCCATCTTATAGGTTAGAGTATTCCCTTTTTATAGGATGAAGCTTGGACTAGGCTATATTTATTTTGATTCAGACACACATATGCCCACTTGTTGCACCACTTGAGCATGTAGTGTGTGTATTGTTTGAGCATTGCTTTTCATATTCCATTGTTTTGTTAGTTTAGCCTTTAGGTATACTTTTTGCATATTAGGGAGATATTTTCACCTAGACTTCATAGCTCCCCCTAGGAGAATCTCTTGTAGGTTGTAAGGCATTTAACCTTTTTTCTTTAATGGATGTGTTATATCCCTCACTCAAGGACTTCAAGTCCCTCCACTACCTAGCCCACCTTCGGGCTCTTCTTCCTAAAATTCAAGAAATTCTTCTTCTTCGTATTATGAATCCTTGTCCCCCTCAAGAACCACTAGTTCCTCAGTTTCTAGAACTATTTCACCTTCAATTAGTTCATATTCATATAACCCTAGTTCCACATCGGGCATTACCATGGCTGCAATTGATGCAGGAGCTAATGCCAACCAACCCTTTTTTCCTTACATGGACATTTTAAATCTACTAAATTTAAACAAGTTGATTAACTATTCTTTCTAGCATGATGCCAATTGGCCCACTATGACAACTAAGATTCCCCAATACATCCCTAAGTTTGAGGGTAAAGTTGAAGAATATCCCTCTAACTACATTGTGTCCTTGTACCTTTGGTGCTCCTCTGGCAACATAATGGAAGATTGAGTTAGGTTGAGTCTTTTTCAATACACACTTATGGATGCAACGTCCAAATGGTACACATACCAACCCCATGGTACCCATACCAACTTTGAATCAATTGCAAAATTTTTCTTGACTTTCTTCCAACTTTTAGGTTGTCATGATGTAGGGATCAATATTTTAACCAAATTCCATAAAACTACAACCACCCATATCATGGATCACATCCATGAATCACTTAGAAGAAGTGGCTTGTGCAAATAGAATATAAATGATAGATTCATCAGGGATTGGTTCCTAAAATCCCTTCTTCCTCACAATTCTAAGGATATATCCATGACTATGCCTAGGATTGAGGAGGAATCCATATAGAGGGCACAACCGAATGATATTATCTATGCCCAATAGAGGTATTTAGATACCATTTTTCTTTATGCCCCTTTATCTGAATTAGGTGACGTGTACACTAGGGGAATCCCATGCAGTCGTTGGTGTTATAAGATCTATTTCATATACCCTAATCCCCCTAGACATAATGGATACAACAACCCTTATGGTGGGGTTAGCACCTCTTACCATCAAGCCTCTATTGGGTATCCTTCAACACCTTACAATTATCCTAAGCCCCGTCAGGATACATCTTTCTCATCATCCCAAGAAGCACTAAAACTGCATATGCTACACCCCATGCACATAAACATGTACATGGACATGCTTTTACTAGTTTCTCTTGTGGTGGGCCCGCTATCAATTCATATTATCCGTTTCCTATCCCTCTTCCAATATTTATGGTTCCTCCAGTAATAGTACCCCAAGCCCCCATGGTTCTCAAGGACAAGTGTATGTGTAGCTAAATTTACCCAACCCCCAAATTAGAATAACAAAAATAAGAATAAGGAAAATGGAAAATAGAATGGCCAAAACCAAGGGAACTAGGATAATGAAAACCATCAATCCAATACCAATGCTAGGGACAACCAAAATTCCACAACCCAAGGGAAAGGTAATGATCCTCAGCCTAAGTCATGGAATAATTCTATTCTTTGCACCAATAAAACTTACTCTATTTGTGGTGTCTACAGACATTACACCCATCATTATTTGTTGTTACATGAGTTGATTCTTCTTAGGGAAGTAGTTGAGGCTATCGCTAAATAGTCGAATAGTCAACCCACTCAATCTTCCTCATCACAACAAGTTATGTTGAGAAATCATTTTCTGAAACAAGGATTTGTGTCCACCCAAGAAACCAATCCTCTGGGACCACCTCCCACTTCTAATCCTCCTAGAAATGGGACTTACCAAATCCTTTACTTGGATTCTGTCAATGTCAACCCGACTACTTGATCTCATCACTATATTATGCCCCTTGAGGAACCACTTGCTAACTCTAGTAATCCTTCCTCATCCAATAATGGACCTTTACAGATTCCTCGAACTAGTGTCGAACTACCCCACAGGGTACCAAAGGTTCCATTATGCAATAATTCCCCAACTTTGATGCATGGGATGCCCATAACTATAACATATCATATGATTTAGCTTAGTCCCATACTACTATGTTGTCCTTAGGAGTCATCCAAATATGTCCTTCACAATGGAAGGCTTTAATATCTACTTTGTGTGTTGTTGATCCTTTTAGTGACAGGTTGATTGAAGGATCGGATTTTGTTACTGAGAGGGGGGGGTGAATCAGTAACAGGACAATTATATCAATTTTTACTTATTAATGCAAAAAAAAATATTAACACAGTATTTTATCGTGGAACCCAAATGGGAAAAACCACAAACTCTTTTCTATTAACTGCAATTTGTTTTACATGTTACATAGGAGGAAGATGTACTTCCTCTTTGATCAGCACCAACTGATCAGGATGCACCCACACCCTGGTTTACCAACACCAACTAGTAGGAGGCTATGACCCCTTGTTTAGTCAGCTACAACTAATAAGGAAGCACCAACTCCCTCCGCAGGCACCAACTTGCCCTTGCACCACCCAACCACCCTTAATGCATAGGCATTATCTTTTCTTCTTGGAATCTACTTTAGCTTTTGATCTTGTTTTCTGGACTGCATAGACACTTTCTTATCATACTTTTTCTCATTTATATACTCTTCAAACTGGTGTGAAATTTAAAACGTTGTGTCCCTTTATTTGAACCACTGTACCTTTTCATTTAAAATGATAATTAAACTTTAATTAATATTATTTTTCCTTTTTATTCATTATTCATGCTTTTCATGATTTATTCTCTTTTAATCATGACTGTGTATTGGTTCATTATACTGTGAAGGTTTTTCATAAATTGATCACAGTAATGGATCAATTTAATCCTTTATACTCGATATCAAATCTCTTTTACTTCACAGAGACCAAATTCCGTGGAGACGCTTCCTTCAATCCATTTCACATGATCGTGCATTACAGAACCATGGACTTACCAAATATAGCGATGTATAATAGTTTCTTTTTAAAACTTCTTATGTCATATGACCGATGGCATAGAACTGCAGGCTTAGCAATTTCAGCAATGCATTACAATCTGCAATGTCAAACCTCTTTACCATATGACCAATGGCGGTGACCTCACATTTAGGTGAGATGAGCTCCCGGGCATTTATTGTTCCAACGGCCACGATTCAATCTCCTGATGAGATGGACGACTGACGGGATTTCGGCACTTTGCCCTTCGAGTCATCGTGAATTCCAATATTACAAAACTCACGATCACAATATCGTCGGTTAGTTCGGACGACTCATATTACCCACTGAAATGGACAGCTCGTGGGGTTTCGTATTTTCATCCTTTGGGACTTCGAGACACTGCTCCTTACAAAACTCCCGGTTGCGATATCACCGATATGATCAGTCGGTTCACGTCTCTTCCATGGAAGAGATCAATGGTCCACCTTAAACCTTAATTCAATCCCTTTTATTTCTTAATCAAACGGTTGTGTCTTAATCAGGCGTTGAGATGTGTGGTTGTTGGGATTTCATCATTTTTTCCTTCAAATCTTCATGACATCCAATAGTCCCTTTCAGTGTTTCGGTGTTCGGGACTTCATGATGTTGGAGTTTTTTCTTACAATGAAAGACTCTCGAAGTGGTAACTCTTGATACTATGGATCATCTTACGCATGTCCCTTTCGGAGTTTCGACATTCGAGACTTCCGGACTATAGAGTATTTTCTTAGTGGTGAAATATCCCGAAGTAGGACTCCTGAAGTAACATAAACGCTTACGTCACTTAATGACGTGTCACCAGCCTATTGGCTTCCATGTGTCATACATATTTTTGATTTTCACGTGCCTAAAATGTTGTATCAACTTGACACTTGTCAGTGTCTTATTGTGCCATGTGTCCTTAGTTGACGTGGTCTGTCAACGTGTCTTGATGATGTGGTCTGTTGTTTCATTTTTCCTTGGTTCAAATCCAACATCCCTCCAACGGTTTCAAGATCCGACGTCCCATGATTCTATCGCGATTTCGCGTTTCGCTATTTGGAAGGTTAGCACTTCCAGTCAGCGAAGTGTTGAACCAACACCATGTGTCCTCTGGCTCAATGGCTAGGATTCGCTCTCGATCCAATGGTCTGGATTGGATCACGAATTCATGTATCAGTATTTCAAGAAGCATGATCCGTTCTCTCAACTCGCAATCTCTGAATTCCCGAAATTCGGTATGCCACTCTCGTCAGATCAACGACCCATGTCACTCCTCCTTTTTATCTTTGGATATAATGGTCCACGTCGCTCATCCTCCTGAGCTTTGGAGTTTGAATGAGTTCAACGCTTATCCTCCTTGCAGCTATACTGGATCTAACAGCCCACAGCTATTAGTTCCTCTTATCTCCAGTGCTCTCTACCGTCCATTGATTATTGATGGCTCCTTTCTCTAAGATTTTATCTTCATAATGTTCGCTTCTCATGTTCGCTCTTCCTCCTGAGCTTGCGCTGTCGATATCTGCACACTCTTTGACACCATCTTCTGACTCATATACATGTTGACAGTTTTGATCTTTCGACTACCTGTTCTCTCTTCCTCCTGAGCTTACGTTATTGATCTCTGCATTTTCTATCTTCTTGTTGACTGATATACTGTTGAAATCAATGACAATGTCATCTGTCATTTAAAAACAGATCATCAATTCGACTGTTGACATCAATGACAATCTGTCCAACATTGATTTTTTTCAATATGAACAAATATGAGCCCCCTCATTGACCCCCTTATATTTCCTTTCAAGTTACAATAATGATTAATATTTTCATTATTCATCGATGTATCATTGATAAAGGTGCATCTACATGCATGATGTCTTCCTAGATCCAGAAGAATTTAGGTTTATGTAAGCTCATTCGGTATATGATCACCCTAGATGCATACGATGGTCAGTCTTCTCAACCAGAAGAGTTGTACCAAAATTGTCGTATCTAGTTGGTAGGTCAATAAAGTGCTTCTAGATGTTGATGTTATAGATTCCCCTTTGTACTATAACATCCTCTTAGGTTATAGTTTCATGTACACTATGAATTTTTCTTTCTCTTTGATCTTTTCCATAATGAGTTTCCCCCATAATGAGAAGAATGTCACCATAGATAATCTTAACTACCACAATTCTAAGTCTTAACTAAATCCTGACAACATTGTCACTTCATTGGATGAGAACCAAACAATCACCTCTTTTTCTGACATCATCCCTGGAGTCTATAAAGACTTGACCTTGATTGGTGCATATTACAATCCTCCACCTATATTTACCCAACCCAATTCATCCAATGTTTGTATGGTGTCATCATCCCAACAATTTGATAAGCCTACAAGTTCATTTTTGTATCCCTCTACCAATTACATAGTCATTTCATCTGCAATAACATCATTGGAGGGGAATCCTCCTTATATATATCCATGTTTTCATATAGCTTTTTTATTTCTGCGTCCGAGAATAGTAAGTACACCCATTATGGATACCTTAAATTTTCCCAATCTTACTTTGGTATCCTTGAATGGTACTTGGATCCTCCTACCCCACCTTCACCCTATGATCCAATTCCTTATCTCACCTTGACACCTATTTAGTCGATAGGAACCACTCCTATACCTCCTACAACACCTACACAGGCCCAACCCATGCCTCCCAAAGTTGGGAAAGGAGTTGACAAAGGGGGAAAAGACAAGAAAAAATGGAGCACTAATAACCTTGGAGAAACTATGGCCACCCCAAATATGACCCCTAGAGTCATACCCACATGTTCTTTGTGTGATCTCACCATCCACAAAACTAATAAATTTCCTTCACTCCCTGAACTCAAAGGAATTCTTAACGCCTATGATCTAGAACCTAGTCCTTCACACCTATTGTACAAGTCACACTTCATGAATCATCATCAAAGCACATTACTTCTTTTTGTATGAATCGCCCCTATGATTTGCATGACACATATGGCCATTATTCTCATCATTTTCCTAAACAACCCCAATTTTTTATGCCCTTAAGGTTGTTCGTAAGTTGTATTCCTCTTCCCAGGAGAAACCAACCCCCATAGTAGAGGACCTCACTCTTAGATGAGAAAGGTTTTTCCAGTTCAATAATAAACCCATTTTTGAAATTGGCCCTACTGATGTTAAAACTGATGATAATCACATGCAAATCCTTTATCTCTCAACCTCCATGGGATCAAAATTCTTTCTTTTCCACTGTTGTACATCAAACCATCCCTTGTATGTCTCATGTCTCTTCGGTCTCAACATCAGTGGAACCTTCATCCACTAACATTTATTATATCTCTATAGAGGTCATGTATGTGAACCATACTTCTTGTTCCAATGGAATTGATCACAGGTTCAATATCCCATCTTCTACCACCTCATCTAGTAGTTTAAGTTCTCGTATCTCCATTTTTCATTTTGATGAAGACATTCTCGAGTACCTTACCACTATGGATTATCCTTGGGATGATATCCGTCATCGTTCCAATTTTTTCCATAGAAACCTAGTCCCTCCAACCAGCATGATGTTGACTCAAAATATTTTATGGATGAACATTTGTTCTCCATATCCACAGGTGATCCTTTGTATGGTGACATTATAACATATTTTCAAACCGAGAAGTTTAACCCCTATGAATCATATGTAAGCTCAAACAAAGTGGCACTCCAACTTTTTCAATCCAAAACCACGTACATAGTGCATATGTCTATGTTCATAATCTAGGGCATGCTCTTGGCATGCTACATATACTCACAACATGGGGCATCATTCCCACCTACTCATAATTCATCATTTCCTCCCATCGTTATATGATGGCGGGGGGGGGGATCTCATGCTTGGGGGCATGATGGTACCTCTATCCAATTTCATATTTGATCACTATCTACTCCATGCCTAGTCCCTAATGGCCCAGGTTAGAAATATTTCCCCCTCATTTGTTGGGTAGTTTATCCTACCGGGCTCACTGACGAAATATCTACACATTGGATGTAATTGATGATTGGTACCACATATTGAAATATTATACTCTATGAAATTCAAAAATATATTAGTGATGCCACCTTACTATTAGGTCCCCATGTTTGGCCTAGTGGGATTTCATACTTCACCTACAAGCCATTTTTCCAAGAAGCATTAAAGCAACCGCCTTTTTTAATTTGAAATTTTACATATTTGTCTCCATTACTTGAGAACCTTTATGCTTCTATCTCTGTTGATTTATGTGTATGAATTCACCAGGGATAACCCCTTTATTCATGGATAATGATCTCCCTCATGCCTCATTTTCCTTGGCATTTAACATAGTTTAACCACCCTCAATTCATTGCATTTTCCTTTCATTCCTTGGAAATTTCTTGTAGGACCACCCTTTCTTGGGTAAATGGATCAAGCCATCCTTATTTTGCATTTTTCATCTACTTGGAGATAGAGCCTTCCCTTAATGGGTACCCTAGAGTAGTGACCCTTGTTTCATTTTAGTACCCATTCCATTTCATCCCCCTTAGCATTGGGAGTTTGGTTAGTCTACATCCCAGAGTTGAAGTCACATGAATTTATTCTCATCATGTTAACAACCTTACCCTCCGAAATCCCATATTTATGGTTGGTATTTATTAGATTATCACATATCACAAGCCCTCCACTTCATCTAGACTATGAGAATTCTTTGTTTTTATGCCACCATTCACTGACCCCCGAGGATATTCCCATCAATACCCATACCCTTAATTACTTCCATTTGCAATTTTTGCCTTCAACATTACCATCATCTAGTTATTTTCTGAGGCATTTCTCTCCTCATCACCCTTTGGTATCCCCATTTGATTTCTCCCATCGGATTCCATTTGGATATTGTGTCCTTTGACACATTAGTTAGATTTGGTGTATCCTTCTGTTGATGGGAAAATTTGATATGCCATCAACTGGAAGAATAGATCCGGTCTGGGGTTGTGTAAATAACCCAAGCCGTTTGGTGTAACCTATTCAGACGGGTTTAATGGTTATGTTAGCCAACTAGGGTCCTAAAGATAGAAAAATGAAATAAACTAACTAAAGAAAAGATTCTAACAATCGACACAATAATTACAAATATTTATCTAAGAATGTGAATATACAAATGATTATGAACAATTTATATACAGTTTAGAAGGTTTGCATGAAATCTTGCAAAAATGATTGTTTGATAAAGTTTTTGAATCAAATATGAACAACACTTCTTTTTGTATTTTTTTTTAAGATATTAAACGAATAAATACTAAATGAATACGATTGAAATAGTGACACAAAAACAGTTAAAGCTAATTAATGCAATCATCGTTTCATTCATAAACGACTTAACTAAATAACACATGGAATAACCTGTAGCTGATCAACGAAACTTGTATTATCTCTCTGTGTTGTATGAGCTACTGCTTGTATTGTTGTTAAGGGAAACCTATAATAGAACAATACTGCCACTTCCAGAATACATTCAAATAAGTATTTGATATTGGAGTAAATTGATAACAACAGAAAGACAACTAATTAAAAATCATGTCATATTAAGATAATCAATATTTAAGAACGAAATAAAACTCAATTCTGAGTATTGATATTATCCATCATTTAACATTATAAATAAATTAAAAAATAATCAAATTATAGATCAATCACACATAAAAATGGAATAAGAAATTATGGACAACATATAACATTTAACAATATGAAAACACCATATGATGACAAGCTAAAGCTAAAATCAACCATAATAACATTTTCATAATACAACAGTAATGAAAGAACAAAATGGAATAAGAATCACAGAGGTCTAAAGCCAAAGATGAATTGCTTTCCCATATTCTTTGTCAAAATCACATGCTCATATTGTAGTCCTAGAAGAATTTTTAAGATAATAGACTCTTAAAGATTGAAAAATTAATACATAAATGATAACAATTAACCATGTATTGATAAAATAGACTAAAGCTAATTTAAATCAATGCATAATCAATTATTCAAAGAATATGAAGATATTATAATGAAAATAAAACCATTTTACTCACAGGACAAAAGTCATTAAGCAACCTGGAATTATATATTCTTCTTTGAAAATACTCATCCATTCTCCCAAAAATTTCAACCATCCATTACTCCATTTGAAAAGAAAAAAAGTTTACAAAATAAATAATATACAAAAGAGAAAAGATTAAAATCATCCTCTCCAATTCTTGGATCCTATGGCTCTGAACTTTCTCATATATTTATACAATGAGTGAACAGTCTGGGCGTCACTAATAATTTTCGCCACCTGAAATTTGTCTCGTAAAGAGACATCAATATCTCTCAAATCGTGTATTTTTTTGGGAAAATTTCTATGCAGAAGGTAAATGGGTCCATCTCGGTTCTGGGTTTTCAACCGTTTCTTCAAATTTCTCACGGTTTGGCTGCAATCAGTTTTGCAAAATCATCTGTCTGATCTTGATGCCTTTCCAAATTTTATCTGTTGTTGCTCATAAAATTATTTGTAGCAATCCAATATTATTTTTGGATCAATCATATTGAACGTATTTGGATAATAAAATCAAGACATGATCATATCCGTATCAAATATTTGATAATAGAAACCTGTGAAACGAAAAGAAACCTAAAAATTGTGAATAAAACAAAATCTAGAACAATAAAATAAAAAATGAATTTAAACTAACTATAAGTTCTAAACAAACATTGTTTATAATTTCCTTTCAAATATGATCTTAAAATTCTAGAAGCTTCAAGTTAATGGAGAAGAGAGAAATATTAATTTTGGTTTTCTACAAAATCAAACAAATTATAGATAATTCTTTATTATTATTATTATTATTATTATTATTTTGAAATGAGATGCAAAATGAAAAAAAATAAAAAATTAATTAATTAATATCACCAAATGATTTTATGAAAATGAGAAATCAACCAAGATATTATTTGATGAAGTATTGAACACATTATTCAAAATAGTCAAACTTGCTAATGAGCAAAAGAAAGAACACATAATCATAATTTAAACAAAAGTAAACAATTGATAAAAATTAAAGTCTTTGTTTAAATTGAGATTTTTATGCTCGTTTCTAAATTTTGACATATACTCTTGTAATGAATGTCTCATACTATAGTGAATGTCTTAAGTTTGTCTCAAACTAAGCCAAGGTATGGAACTATTTGAAAATGTTGATTCTGTAGCTCATCATAATTATCAAGATTCTAATGGGGGCCCTTTATATTTTGTAAAAATTAGGGGGAGTTGTTGGGGCCCAACACCTCCTAATACCACTTTTGAAATATCAGGAGGACCTATTACCATTTTGGTTCTACATATTACCTCATCCTTATAGCGCCTCTTTTGAAATACCAAAAGGACCTCATTTATCCAATTCACTTCCTAGGATCCCTTTGGAAATACTAGGAAGGCCTTGTGCTTTTATAGTAAGTTCAGTTCAATTTGTGGCAACATCTCTATGTTGTCCTTGTTCAAAGAATCTATGATGAGTCACCATTATGTCCCATGGAGTTTGTTTAGTTCCACCTTGAGTCTTGTTACAATATTCACGGACCTCTATGAGTCATACCCATCTTGTGTTGCTAAGTTTTGGCCTCCAGTTGTCCCTGTGATTTACTAATATGTCCTTGAAAATATTTTTTCCTAGTAATCGATCATTCCCTATGGAATGTTTTCAGTTTATACTAGTCCATCCTTGCATTTATGCTCTGAACGAGTGAAGTCTTGAGTCCACCTCTCATTTCTTTCCTATCCCCCTTTTTGGTGTCAGTCTCGGTCATCCACACCCTACTTTGTACCTCGTTTTGGTTTCAAGGATTCCTCTTTCCCTTTATTCCAGAAGGCCTTTCCCTATCGAATTAAACACTTCTATTATAGAGGCATGTCTTATAGGAAAATGTACCTTAGACTCATATTCCTCATTGGTGGTTGCCTCAGAACAAGTAGGGAGATACCTCAATTCTCTTTGACTTGGTTGTTTCTCACATTCTTGACTCCAACTCATTATCAAACAATTAGGAATCATACACTTGATGGTTCAATGTTTTAGTTGATTGCACCAGTTTCCTAAACATGTGTGAGTTGCATCAGTCGTCAAGAGGGGGTTTCACTTAAGGTATCCCCCTGCATGTTTCAACATCAATAATTTCTTCCAAATATATAGCTCCACCTATTGTACTTTGGATGTTGAGTTTAAGGAACCCATTTTATATTTGGGCATCGACAAACTTCCCCCTATCAACATCCATATATTTATTATAGGGGTTAGTCATATGTACCTTGGTACCTATCCACCTCCTTGATGGTTTATCTTGGACCAATATGAGAGATACCATATCACTCTCATACTTGGTAGAATCTCACGTGATCGACCTCAACTCATCATCACAACATTGATATTCATACATATATCCATGATCCAGCCTCATGTGTAGTTCCTTTGATTTGACTAACCTGATTATGTCATTCTCAGAGCCCTTAGTTTGAGCTTCCCTTCAGTTATGTCACTTCAAATCTTCAAATCTCCCTTTCATGTTCAGTAGGTTTTCTTAGGTTGTTTCGTTCCCCCTCCCCCTTGGGAAAGGCCATCAATTCCTATGTACCCATATAAACAATAATTATGATGTTGGACATAGCCCTTTCGAACTAGGCATATGTATATAGGACTATTTATATCCTTATGGTGTACTCTACTGACTCCTTTACAACCTCATGTTGTACTATATGGAGACTTAATTTTGTCTCATTGGCTTGGCCCCTTTATGTTGGGCACACCATTGTATCTCGATGAGTATGGGTATGCCTACATCATCCCTATTGAGATATTGTATACTCATTACCTTTTGACTCTATTGTTGACATGTGGTACTCCTCAACCTCTTTTGTGGGTGGTTCTCCTTACCAAGAAACTTATCTCTCTCCTTGATCCTCTCAAAGCTTGGTCAAAGAAAACTGTAATGTATTTTGGCCATACAATTTGCTCCTAACCTCGCACATTACGGGGCAATTTATTATCACCCAAAAATGATACACCTATACCAAAGCCATAGCCTTTCATTGAAATACACCTCAAATAGTATGGGAACCATTCATTTCACTCTCCCCACCACATTCCACCTCCATTAGACCTCAAGAAACATATGGTAAAGTTTCATCCTCAAAAACACCCAATGCACTTTTTCCCTAAAATCTATGTTTCCAATGAGGAAATCACCCCCAAATGTTGTATTGGCCCGTAAAAACCATGTTTTTTATTGTTTCATTTCTTGTTCTTGATAGGGCCTAACACACAATTAAAGGGAGGTCTTCAAATTTAGCTAAAAGGTTTTCCTCCCAACAAGTTTTGAGTGGCTACTCTAGATTTATACCACTCTAATGACCAACCCCCCAACAAGATTTGTAACAACAACCCATACTTCCATAGAAAAATGAAAACCAATGAGCATGTGAACGACAGACCCAAATGTACATCTGCACATAGGGAACCAACCTAGACCCTCAAAGGATCTTTTAAGTAGATTGTACCACATTAAAACCTCATTAAGTAGAGCCACCCAAAGAAATAGCATAGTCTTTAACGTTTCCCTAATCTTCCAAACCTTTTTCCACCACCATTGCTTGATTTGAATTTGACCTTATGTAAACATTGCATCATGTTTTGGCCTTGTTATATAGTAACCACCTGTGGGAATTTGTCCCATACTAGTTGGTATTCTCCTCGCTAAGTGTAACATTGTTAGTTGTCAATATTTGAACAAAAGCTTCCCACTCCACTATTTCTTGATACTCCAATCTAAATCGCATTCCTTCATCCACCCTCCTCCTTAAAAATAGGACCTTCCATAGCAATTACATATAACATAGATATTCTATTTAGATATATTAGAGAAGAACACAAGCTCATAGACAACCTGAAATCATTGCCACCACCAATCCAAGGATCCACCCTCTGTCTAATATTTTTTCCATGTCCTACCTTTCATGCAAACCAATTCCCAACAAGGGGGGAACATTGAACCAAATATTTCTAGACTATAGAAACAATAGAAAAAACAAATTTGGCCACTCTAGCATTGTCAAAGGATGTATATATATATATGAGGACTTGCCTTCATAAACTTGTCCTATTTATCATCTTTATGAGCTTTTGATAGTCAATGGCTTAGAAAAATAAAATATATTCTTAAGCTCCCATCCTCTATCCATCTTTGGTTTTGCTAATCTATCCCATCTATCTAATGCGATCCAGGGTAATGTTTAGGGGCTAAATTTCACCAATTAGCTATTTTTGGCCATTTCTGAGTAAAACATATTCGCCCACCGATTAAAAATTCCCCTATTTGTTTATAGAAATATGATTAAATTGGTAATATTCACGAAACATTTACATGTTTTAATTGTAAATTATATGTTTCTATTAAATATTCACCTATATATCTAATGTATGAATTTTTCAAACTGAAATGAAATAGTCATGTAGAATACTATACATAGGTATAATATTTGAATCCTTAAAAAATACGATGATACAATCTTCTTCTTTTTATATATGTATGTCACACACAAAGACAAACACATATATACACTAAGTGTTCTTTAAATTTTCTTTTTTATATTAAATATTTTCTTTTTTAATAATTTAATTTAATATATTTTAAATTTATTTTTATATTATATTATTGTACTGATTTATATTATACATCATATCTTTGTTAAACATTTACATTACACATATCCCTTGTTAACTTCCTCTGGTCGGGTTGTTCTAACCACTATCAATGGCACCTCTACAATTGGAAAGCTTTGGCTCAACCAAAACAAAAGGGAGGTTGGGGAATCTGAAATCTCTTTCATTTTAGTCAAGCGCTTGTGGAAAACTCACTCTGGCGTGTGCTCAATTACCCTGGCATTTGGCACACTATTATTCTTGACAAATATATTTGCCACCATACAATCAATAGTTGGCTCCTATCAGAATCGCCTACTACCAGATCGACTTCAATTTTTTGGAGGAACATCACAAAATCAAAGCATTTGCTCACCTGATGGCTAAGTTGGCTCCCAAGCTCGGGGCACTCAATTGCTCTTGGGCGTGACCGTATTCTGGGATTGGATGATACATCCACTTTATCCCCTCAGCTGATTACTCAACTTCATATAAAAAACTATTGGTACCTTTGCCAAATCAGTGACACTACTAGAGCGAATTATCTACCTGATTCATGGATTACCAGTGCAACACTTGGCCTCAATTATGAGCTCTCACGCGAATGGAATAAATTATGCTCATCCTTATCACAGCTGGGTATCCACCTTACATATTTAGAAGATCATCTCCTGTGGTCAGGGGGAAATAGATCAGGTTTTCCCACTGTTCAAAACATATATGCAGTTATCATCAATTCGCAAGGGCATGCAGATGTCAGAGGATGGAGAAAGCACATTTGGACCTGGCACATTCCACCCAAGATCAAACACTTTACCTGGTTGATGACTGCATATAAACTGAATACCTGGGATGTCCTCCAAAAAAAGGGTCGGCATGGGCCAAACTTTTTCCATCTCTGCCTCTCTGATTCTGAAACTGCAGATCACATTTTTATTAAGTGCATATTTACAAGACAGGTATGGGAGAAAATCACTTTGGCTCTAAATTTACAATCCTTTTGGGATGGGAATGACCTCTTGGATTGTTTTGAATCTTGGGCCCAAAGGGAACACAAGCTTTTGCATCTCCCACCTTTAATTTGTTGGACAGTATGGCTGGAAAGGAATAAAACTATATTTGAAAATGGGACCCCTTCCATAAGTGTTGCAACATGTAAATCTCTTGGAATTTATAACTCTTGGAAGGAAGCTCACACTAAAAAGCCAAGACTCAAACACATAAAGAAGGGCCTTGATCTAGATGACACTCCCATAGGTTGGTTCAATGGAGCAGTGCTTTCAAATGGCTCTCAGAGTGGAGCTAGAGGTTTAATCAAAATCTCACAAAATACTTTTTATAAATGGACTTTCAACTGTGGCCCGGGCACCAATACCAGGGAAAACCTTTTGGGTGCCTGGGCCACACTATACTTGGCCTCTAGACTTCACATTGATTCCCTCCAAGTTCTTGGGGATTCCAGAATTGTCATTGAATGGCTGAGCAACAAGGACGATCTACGAGAAATATCCTTCTTGGCTTGGAAGGACATAATTCGACTTCTTCAACGCACTTTCAAAAATCTCAACTTCAATCACATTTATCGTGAGAATAACAAATCGAATGATCAACTTCCAAAGACTGCACTCCATAAAAAAGAGGGTATCCTATCTTACAACCTTTGGATCGATGGACATGAGGGCCCTTCCCTCTTTCTAACTCTTTTCTAAGATCAGTTTTTACACCTCCTTCCTCAGAGAACTTTCTTGATATGAAAGTTGGAGATATTTATCGCCTGGTCTCATATTTCCCTCATATACTTCTGAATTTTATTGTTTCAAGAGCTCACTCTTCAGTTACCTAGCAACTTCCACGTTATGTCACACTTTCCATATAAACTTTCTCCCTTTGTTGGTCGATAGACCGCTATAGGTGAAAGTTTTACTATCTTCATTTCAACAGATTTTTTGCAGTTTGTGATTGTAACCTTCTCTTAAGAAAACAAATTATATAATATATAATTGTAAAATTTTCCCGTTGGAAAAATATATATATATATATATATAACTTACTTATTTAAATTAAATAATGATAAACACATCTCCCTTTGACTAAATTAAAATACAACTTACTTATTTTAATTAAATAAAGATAAATTTCAGTAATGAAATGGTTTGGTAAGTTTTGATTTGCTACCAGAATATAAACACTTAACACAAAAAAAAACTGAAAATCTTCCATATCTAAGAATGTAAATTTTCATGGTTATTTATAATTTGTTTGAGTTTTTTTGGAGAGATAAACTGCGTGTGGGATTATAAAACGTTGAATGAACACTCCAACTGGGATAAAAAAAAACAAACACATAAAAACTTAAAACATTAGCATTATATTACTATTAACCAATGTTATAATTATGATTATATGATTTGTTCCTAATAACATAACTTTCAATAAATTCAATCAAATCTTTAAAAGGTCAATCGAATCAAAATTCTCAAATTTTCAAAGAGAATGGTAAGACCTCAAAAAATTAGGTCAATAACTATGCAAAACGTGTTAATGTATGAGGACTTGGAACTTCGTGAATCAATTAATTTTGAGTTTAATTGACTTACAATTTCAAAAGTAAAGTGATCATATCTTTCATGATTGCAATTTCATTTTTAATATGGAAATTTTTAATATCTCTCATGATTTCAATTTCATTTTTAATATAGGAAATTTTTAATATAGGAAAGGAGATTTGAAGTTCTTGTTAAAGTAAAAATTATAATTAAATATTTATATTAATGGTACTTATATTTCATTATTATGTTTTTTTTTAAATAAATTTAATAAAAAAATTAAAATATTGATTAATCGACACTATTCGATATTGATTAATGTTGTTTGTATAAGTGAAATGTCGGTATAACATTAATTAATCAACATTAAATTGACTTACGTGTTTAATTAATCAATGTCTTTTTGAAATTAGCTAACGTCGATCATGTGACTGAAACATTGTGGTCGGTAATAATGGGGTGTTGGGTGCAATGCCAATCAAACGACTTTTAATATCAATTAATCAATATTTCCTTATATAAAATTTAAAAAGGTAGATCACTAATTGTATTGATTAATTAATATTTTTTTTTAATCGTAGGAATTGGTAATTGGTAAGTTTGATCTAAGCTAAGTTTGAGATCAAGTTTAGTGGTTGTCATTATAACCCAAGAGTATACCCAACTGCCAACAAATCAGATATACCAATCAATAACTTGTAACTTGGCAAGGGTTCCTGAAGCTCATGGAAGTGGACCTCTATCCCAAGGGTCGTCTACCCTTGTAGCCTTATCACAACGGGCCAAGATTATACCTACATTTGAAATGCGAACAAGTGACACTTTTACTCAAAAGCTAAATTGTTGTTTGATTAAATTAGGGAAAATTTTATTAATCTTTAATATGCAAACTGTAAAATGTTTCGCGATATTTTTATAAAAAAGGTCAAATTTCTAAGGCTCTTATATACTTTCTATATAATTTTGGCAATTTTTAAGGAAAAATAATTTTCGTAGTCTAAACGTTATACGAATGGTTTTTCTCCGACGATATTTCCCGAGAACATTTTTTCGAAATCCGGCAAGAAATTGTTAGATACTCATATTTGAGTGATTATTTTTATATAATCTGAGTGACCAGGGGTTTTTTTAGCATGCTAAATCCATTTTTGCATTCATAAATGAATTTTGAACAAAAAATAGTGATTCCGTGCAGATTTATGTCGTCGGATTCTCAAAAAAAGTTATTTCATAGAACAATTAGACAACAACAAAATAATTTTATAATATAGAATTTAATAAATAATTATAAAAAAAATGAAAATTAGTAAAACAAAATTTGGAAAAAGCGTGGAAAAATAAAACATAGACAAAATTTAACCCATAAAATTTTCTTATTGATTATAATGTGTTTGATATTATATTGATGTTTATAACATCAATATATCATTGAAAAATAACCTAAAATGTAATATTATATGAATATAATGTATCAATATATTTTTAACAAAGCATCACATTAAATAATCAAAATTTATAACCATAGATGATTTTAGGGGATAAATTTCGCAAATGGGTTAATTTTTTATGGTTTTTTCCAAAAAATGATTCGCCAGTTTTCATTTTTTCTAAAAACGATTTGCCCAAATTCCATATAATAAAATTATTTTACCTTAAAATCGCCAAAATTTTATAGAAACTATATAAAATCCTTAGAAATTTGAATATTTTACAAAACTTTCTCCAAACATTTTACATTTTGCATATTAATGACTAGTAAGATTAGTGCAGGTTTCTACATTTTAATATAAATTTTCATCCTTAAAATCATCCATGTTTATAACCAAAATTATAACTTTTGGAAAATGATGTTTCATCAATTTATCATTGAAAAATAACCTAAAATATAATATTGCATGAATATAATGCATCAAGATATTCTTAAACCAGTAGTCTAAATGTTCTACCTTTTGGAAGTTTTTCGGTGACTTTTTCTGTTTGAGTTTGTCCGAAATCTGGTGAGGAATGGTTGGATCAGCATATTTGAGTGGCTAAGTTTGTATAATCCAAGTGTCTTAGGGGTTTTTCAGCAAGCTAAATCCATTTATGCATTCAGAAATGCAATTTAAACAACAAAAAATGACAATTTTATCCAAATTTATATTGCCAAATTCCAACCAAAAAACCCCAAACATAAAATGTTTAGCAAATACCATTTTTAACAAAAACATCACATTAAAAAATCAAAATTATAACTCTGGTAAAATGATGTTTCCACTCAACTTTCAAAGGTGTACTTGCTCCCTTAAATCCCAAGTTTAAGAATTTTTGCTTCAGGTTTTGTGCATTCTAAAATTTATGTTTAATATTATCACAAATACTATTTTAAGGACCTTTTATGAATAAACATAATCACGAGATCTTTTATCAAAGACACGTTACCACTATTATAGAGAGTATGTTATCCTCTTTCTTGTTTGGTTGGTTGACTTTATAAATCTCCCTATCATTGGATACCTATTGCAAATGCTACCATCTCTCCATAAAATACTTCAAGAACAAACCAACTATCACTAATCTAGGAATGTTAGAAGTAAGCACCATGTCAAGTTAAGTTATTATTTAGTTCATGAAATAATTTGATTTTATTGATTTTTGTTAGGTAAATATGTGCAACAAAAATGCTTCGATTATATAAACAAAATCGTGACATAATTGGCTGATAAATACAAATATCTTATTGTTATAAAAATTATATTATAAATTTGAAGTAGGGAAGGACATTTGCAGTAGAGAAGGGCTTTGATATAAATATATATATATATATATATATTTATTAATTGGGAATTCTCAACTTCAAGGAAGTTTTTCAATGGTAGTAATTTCTTATGCATATGGGAAAATTTTCCACATAATTTTTATAATTAGATTTTTGTTGTAGTCAGGGTAACATAGTTTTTCTCCATAGAATGATGGACATTTTCCTTTGCATAACTAAAAGTCATGGAATATGTATGAATGCTCACAACTCACCATGTGGATTTCTAAGAAGTCGATGTGAAATATATGGGCAACTTATCCCAAGGTTGATATGGCTTAGGATATCATAAAGTCAAAGATTTAGGCTTAGAACAAAATATTATTAGTTGGGTTTTCTCCCCTTTAAGCCCCCTAAGCCCCCTCTCTTTCCTCTCTTGTGGAATCATAGTCCCCCCATGTTTTTGTCCTCTATTTGCAGCCGATGATGTGTTTTTATCATTAACTTTCAATTTACAATGTTTATATATTACATCGCTTGGCCCTCGACCATTCATTATATACATAAATATACATTTCTAATATGAGGATCAAAACTAGGGTGTTACACAAACCACATAACACCCAAGATGTCCTCAACCGATGTAACATCCTCATGCTAAATTCCCTTGCCACAATTAGCCTTGCGGACCTATTTCTTTTTTGGGACCGCACCCAAGCTACAATGTGCACCTTACTCCAAATCCATCTAATAAAAGTAAAGTAGTTTCCAACCTCTTCCCTTATCTGGCACTTTTGTACCATTTCTATAAATAGATACTAGTTAGCAACACCCACTAATATAGAATGGATCATTATATAATTTATCGTCTATTTTGGAACTTTCTGGGTGGAAAAATTTGAGTTATTGGCTTGTGGGGCCCATTTTATGGGCAAGTCCCAATTTGGTGCTTTGGGGTTCAAAACCTTCCAGAGATTTTTTGAGCCCTTAAACAACCTTTTTTGTGGTCAAAACTTTGTGAGCACAGTTCCCAACATGTTGATGTTGTTCTACACTTCAAGATCTTTCCAAAGGCACAAATATCACCTCAATTGAAGTTCGTATGCAAAATGTAGGCCTCCCTCAAGTTGACCTATCTCGTTGACCACCATGGCACTGAGTGGATGCCACATCAACTTCCATGAAACGCATATGTGGAGCTAGTCACGTGTGGACTTTCAAGTAGATTTTAAAGGGTCCAAAACCCTAACATTAATTAGGGGTTAAGACATTCAAAATACCTAACACTAACCCTATATGACTATCAGGCTATGTTAAATACTAGGTTGATAGGAAAGGACGAGGTTACATTCTTATTGTATTGTTTATTGTTCCATATTTGAGCCAAGTGTCCATGTAAACTTGACAATGAGTCTCCTTTTATTTGTATCTGCATTTTATAATTGAGAAGAAAAGAGCGTAGCATAGGCCTCACCTTCTAGTTAGGTTTTTCTTGTATTGGGTTTTCCCAAGGTACATCTTGTGTTTGAATTGTGTGGATGGTGTGTCATTTTCTTGTCTCTTTCATTTCAAGTTTAGTTTATTTATTATTTCATGCATTAACCTAGTAACATTTAATCTGGAATCTAAGTAAAACACAATATAATGAGAGATTTCATAAATTATATTGTAAGATATGTTGTGACAAACTATTCCAATGGAATATCCATGATAGTTTATTGATCACTCACACTCTTCACCAAGCTTAGGGGTGTTTGCAACTTTGCAATAGTTGAACATTCTACCAAGACATCCAACCTTAAGCATGTCTTGCTATCAAATTTCATTATACTAGTCCCGTTCAACACTCACATCATCTTGTTATGCCACCAACACATCATAGATTCTCATGCTCACCTCAGACTACCTAAACGATTGAATGGGGATTCCTTTTATCTCCTAAATATGAAAGGGATTACATCCTCCCCCACTAAAGGTTGTTTCCACCTTGACAACATATGATCAAGTTATACATTAGTGCAATGAGACCACTTTCTTCAAACTCCCATATTTTGTCTTCATATTTAAAAAATTATGCTTCATTCCTCTCCCACCTTCAGTAATAAATTTTCCTTCTAACAAATAGAGTACTCTTGTCATTTAGTTTTCCAAAACCCAATCATTTGGTTAGATATTATCTTCTCCACTTCCTTATTTGGTTTGTCAAAAATCATGGTAGGTGCCTAGATGGCCCAACTCTACTAGGATCATTTCCATCATTCTTGCAAGGTTGAAGTTGAATTATGTGGTAAATGGATTATGGAAACTCAAGTGGGGTAGAAATTCCAATTTGTAAGCCACCTTTCCTACTCTTCCAAGCACCTCAAACAAACCTTCAAACTTTAGGTGTGAACTACTCCCTATTCAACCTAAGTAAGACTTTATCCCCAACTTGAAACTCCAACTCTCTTCTTCCCTTATCTGCCCAAAAATTCATGCACTTGGTTGACTTCTTTAAATGAATGTGTGCCATATTCTCCCTATACTACCATTCTTTCAAGAATCAAGTGCTAACATGTTTTGATCCAAGTGGATATCTATGGCCACCCACCTATTCCACTAACTCAACACATGTCTCCATCTTGGTAGTTTTTTTATCTATAGTTTTTCGTGTCTTAAACTTTCGGGGCCTTTTTTAGGCCTTAAATGATGTTTTTTTTTTCATTTGGGGGATAGGGGTTGCCATGGTATGCCTAGGCCTACCAAAAATTGTACTTCTCAGTTAGATATTTCCAATTATCTATTGTGCGCCCCAAACAAAGATTGTATGCAAAAGTTGTACCTCTAGGAAGATGACATATCAACTAGTCATCTTGCGGCCTGCAATATTTTGGTGCTTCATCTCATGGGGTTAGGATTTTGGATATTTAGGGTTTTTCCTCTTAGGGTTTAGTACTTTATGTCGAAAGTCCATTTCAGCCTCTTGTAATTTATGTTTGTGAAAGAGCGTAGCCGACACCTCTCTATTCAAAGATAAGCTACCACCATTCTAGCTAGTTTGTATTGCTTTTCACTTCATAGTCTATTCCTGTTTCATTTATTAATAGAATTTGGTTCTCACTATATCATTGTGCTCCCTGTAATATTTCTACACATGTGTTACCATTCATATTCTTTCCTTTCATTTTGTTCTCTATACAATCCATACTAGTGGTATCAAAGCAATCTATTGTTTGTTGTTTCTTAGTACATGTCCTTGACGAGGTCAGGGTGTAGAGAGTTGGGTATCGAACTAATTTTTATTGGGGAAGACCTCTCTCATTGGCCCAAGTGGCCTCCCATGGAATATGAAAAGAGATATGACAGAGAAAGAGATCCTATCAAATTATTTCTCGAGGAATCCCTCGCATGACAAAGGAACAAGAGGATGGAAAATTTTGACTAGATCCTTTGACGAATGGCAATGATAACTGAGACATATTCAACAAGAAACAATTTTGGATTTGTGACACCCTTCAAGGGACAAGTTAACTTTGAAATTACTTTATATGAAGGAAATATAGATGCAAAATCTTTGGAGAAATGGTTAAATCTCCTAGAGAGTTATTACTTTGTTCAAAAAATTCAAACATCAAAAATATCACTTTTTCACTCCTTAAGGCCCTTCCTCATGTCGAATATTGGTGGGGAATTTACTAGGAGAGCCATGATGGAGAGGAGTCTACAACATTTAGGATATGACCCACTTGGGTAGCTTCTTTCGATGCCCTCAAGGAGGAATTCTACCCTGTCAGAAACTATTATGAATAGTACATGAGATGGACAGCTCTACATCAGGAGAGAGATCAGAAGGTGTCAATGTACACCAATATATTCCATACCTTGCACTCAAATATGGGTATCAAAGACTTCGAGAGACACCTGGTTTTGAAGTATTGCAGTGGCCTACATAGGTACATCCAAAAAAATATGAATTTCTTGGACATCTCCTCCTAGGATCTGCTTATTGATATGCTATCAAAATCGAGAAAAAATTTAAACAGAGGAATAAGCGGGAGTTTGGGTCTACAATTATATCGCAACAGAAGCATGGTAAAGGTGGGTAATGGGAAGTTGAAGAAAGACACTGGAAAGTGGTGTGAGTTCCAGAAAATCCCATGGCACAACACTGATGAATGTCACTCGAAACAATCATTGTTAGTTGAGCTGAAAGAAAAAGAATTGGACTCTGGCTCATAATTTTATTTATAGAATGATAAAGGAAAGAAAATCATTGATACAGAACCCAGTTCTACCATTGTAACTACAAATATCCAACCAGAAGAGTTAGAGGAGCTGAGGAGGGGGAGCACCTCTTCCATTCATAAATGTGGGTGAAAGGGACTCCACTACATTTCATTGTTGACATTGGTATCCAAAAAAACATAATATCAATAGAGGTCATCAAGAGATTGAAGTTTCCAACAATGCCACACCCCCAACAATATAACATCAATTGGTTGAGCCGATGATGATACCTTCGTATCAGCTATCAATGTCGCATGTCCTATGGCATCAAGCCCTTCAAAGATTAGGTATTATGTGATGTTGCCCCACTTGAATTTTGTGATGTTCTTTTAGGACAACCCTATATGTGAAAACATCATGTTATTTATGAGTCCAATCCTCATAGTGTCATTGTTAATCTGGGAGGCCATCTCTATAGGGCACCAGAGGTATTCCTGACTATTGTGGTTTCCTTAATCTCAACAAAGCAATGTCGAAAGGTAATATATCATACCAGAAAATTTGTCCTCTTCATGGTTTCATTGAAAGGTGAATGGAAAGTCACTACGACCATTGTTGCCTTAACATAGGTCCTCTCTATAAAAAAAAATCAGGTGGACAAGATTGTAGAGGAATACATAGATATCTTCGCTTCCCTAGTGGGGGTGCCTTTTCACTGCCAGGTCAGACATTCAACTGAATTGATATCTAGTGCTCCTTATCCTACTGGACTGATATACAAACACTCTCTTCTAGATAACGAGTAAATAAAACATTGAATTCATGAGCTCATCCAAAAGGGCCACATTCAACCAAGCTCCTCACCTTGTGGGAGACCAATTGTATTGGTGCAGAAGAAGGATGAGACATGGTGACTCTGTATTGATTATAGATCCTTAAAAAAAATCACCATTAAGAACCAATATGAAATCCCCCTGGATTGATGATCTTCTTGATCATCTTAAAGGTGACAATTTATTTATTAATATTGATTTGAATTCGAGCTACCACCAGGTCCCGATTAAACAAATTGATGTATGGAAGACCACCTTCAAGTCTAAAGAAGGCCTTTTTGAGTGGTTGGTCATGTATATTGGCTTGAATAATGCTCCAACAACATTCATGAGGATGATGGATGATATAATGTGGTCATTCACAATCTCTTTTGTGGTCATATATTTGGATGACATCCTCATATTCATTAGAACTTGGGTAGAACATTTGCATCACATTCAGTAGATACTAAGCACTCTGTGGAAACACAAGTTATATGAAAATATGGAGAAATTACCATTTGGCATGTAGAGAATTCAATATATAGGATACATTGAGGATGAATATGGGATGCATGTGGATCCAATCAAGATCCAATTTATTCACGATTGTCCAACCTCGACGACTCTAATAGAGATCTGCAAATTCTTAGGCCTTGCCAAATTATACCATAGGTTTGTGTTGGGGTTCTCTCATATTGCTTGGCCCTTAAGCCAAGTGACCATGGGTGGAGCTAAAGCCAAGTTTTCCTAGTCCGAATAAAAATAAAAAGAATTCGAGGATCTAAATTTTTTCCTCTACTAGACGCCAATCCTCACTTTTCCAAACCCGCAACAACCAATTGAGATTGAGAAAAATGCCTTCGACTATGTTATCAATGCAGTCCTCACTCAACATGGACATCCAATGGGCTATCACAACAAGACACTCTCTGATACCATTCGCAAGTATCCGACCTATGACAAGGATATATACTCCATTGTGTAGGATTGCCAACATTGGAAGCATTATATTCTGGAAAAGGAAACAATCATCCACATTGATCACAAGCCTCTACAATCCATGCAGACATAAGGAAAGTTAAAAAATGACCTCCATTAGAATTGGTACACGTACTTGCAACAATTCCTCTTGAACATTAAGTGCAATAAGGGAAGATCAAACCATGTTGTATACTTATACCTCAGTGAACCCCTAGTTGTAGTGCTAACTACAATTCCTAACTCTTGTGAGAATGATACCTCTAGGTGGCCCCAATTATATGGAATCGACCCTAACTTCACTGATACATATTGAACATTCGGCATAGGTAAACAAGTTCCAAACTTTCACCTTCAGGATGCTCTTTTGTGCTATTTAGGCCATATTTTTGTTCCTTCAAAGAAAGTGTGCAAAGACAATTTGGGAGGAACATTAGAGTCGATTCATATGGAACTTCAATTTGTAGAAAATAGTAGCATTACTTTAGAATTATTTTTACTAGCCAAAACATCAAAATGATGTCAGCGTGTATATCAAATTGTGCACTTCCTTTGTGATTACTAAGCCTGCCATGGGATGTACACTCCTCTACCTACCCTAGAAAATCCTTGGTATTCAGTCTCCATGGGTTGCATGTCAGGTTTTCCCACCACTAATCATGGTAATGATTGCGTCTTTGTGGTTGTTGATTGATTCTCTAAGATGGCCATTTTGGCACCATGTAAGAATAGTATAATAGTAGAAGCCACTGCTAAGCTATTCTTTGAGCATGTTTGGGTTCATTTTGTTGGTTGTGGAGCCTGATTATCTTCCTGATTCAGAGGTCCTTGTTTTCAGCCGTGTTTATACCCCATGAAGTATTTACACCCTATTATCACCCCATAAATTATGGGAATTAACTGGTGACTGAGATATTATCTGTATCCAGTGTTTTTGTTGACAAATGATTTTTCATTCTGCAAATAATTTGAGAAAAAGAAAAGAAAAGAAAAGGAAAAAGAAAATAAAAGAAAAGAAAAAAGAAAAAAAGAAAAAAGAAAAAGAAGAAAAAGAAAAAGAGGGCATAAAAGAATTGAAATGAAAGCCCCATGCAATAATAGTAACTTGGCCATACCTTTCAAGCATGGCCAATTTATTTTTAAATTTAATGTTGATAGGTTAGTGAATAAATCTGACCAGACTGTCTAATCCTGGTCAGATAGCCCTTAGGTTAGATTAGTGAATAAATATGACCAGACTGTCTAATCCTGGTCAGATAGCCCTTAGGTAGAGTAATTTCTTAACCCAACAGTTTAATCTGGGTTAATTGTCCTAGGAAGATATGTTAGCATGTAGGTTAGTTGCTTCATTTGTTTCACCCCAATGAAACCAACTTGATGAAAATGTTATACCATGTCTCAAATGCCTAAGAATAGTTTGGTCGAAGTCCCTTGGTGGTGTCTATGTGAAAAGTTTGGGAAAACCCTGTAAGAAGCACTTATCCTAAGTTTTCCCAGCATATATTTCTCCGCTCCTGATTTATGCTCCATGCACTTTTCAACGGTCCAGATCGTGGCGCCCAAATCTACGGCTCATAGAGAATTTCGGACCCCCCCGACCGTTCTGCCTTTAACCGGGGGGGGGGGGGGTCCGGAATCGGTAATAAGAATTGCGCACATCTGGACGGCCCANGGGGGGGGGGGGTCCGGAATGAGAGATAAAAGGCGTGCTAAGATCTGCGGCCAAGAAATGGGCGCGCAGATCAACGGTTTAAGATGGTTTTCGGACCCCCCTTGATGTTCTACTTTTAACCAAAAGGGGGGGGGGTCCGGAATTGTTATTCTCCTCTGGTAGGCCCCTGGTCATACGTGGCGTCAGGGTATTGGTCCTGAAGTCCCATCCCCTATCTGCTATCTGACAGCCCCCGTCACTCATGGACGTCATCTCCCACTTGTTCCACTTGCTCCTGAGTTGTGTCCCATCCCATAACTGTTGTCAGTCCCTGCTGTCAGTCCCTTACCTTTTCACTCATGATCAGCCCCTTATTGCGACTTTTTACTCCAATCCCTAGCCTCCACATCACCCGTCTGTATGTTTTGGCCTCCGTCACCTTCCATCTCACCCCCAAGTGGCCCTTTGTCCATTTATTATGGGATAACATACCCGTTATCCTGTTGACCTGTCTCCCGCGCCCAACCGACCCCAGTTTTAAATAAAACTACCGTTTTCCCCCTTCATTCACTATTCGTCCATCACACCAGAAAATTTACCTCTTACTCCTCCATTTCTTTTCCGTCACCTTCATCCACATTCAGTCGACCCCACTAACTTAGTGTTTATTGCAGGTACTGTTGCAGAGATGGCGCCAAAGCCAAGACAAGCAGAAGGAGAGGAGAATCCTTTTCTCCCCCCTCCTGTCGACATGGACAAAATCCCATTGGTTGACAAAGACAGGTTGATCACTGATACCAAGTGTGAATTCGATTTTTCGGACCTCCAGTCATGGCTCCGGGAGGTGTTCCTGGACCAGAGCGATGAAATTGGACTCTGGGAGTCCAATTTGCCCCTGTACCTGTTTCCCCATATCCACCACTTTCCCGAATTCGCCCTTAAATGCCAAGCTCATTATATTCCCGACCAGAGGGTCGTCGTCTCCTCATCCAGAGACGCCCTGTTCTTCATCATGCCCAAAGACATAGATCAAATGATGCAAATCCCCCATGCTGATTCTGTTTCCCCTTTCAACCTAGAAATCCTTACAGAGTTGTATCAAAAGATGACTTTTCCCCAGAGAGCTCAAATATTCGAGTTGTTCCTTCCCACCTCTGCTCAACTCCCTTCCACAAATCCCCCTTACCCGTCGTCCATGTTCTCCACCAAGGGAATTCAGATCATTTCCTCCCTCTGTGCTCTGTTAGGGTACTATTCCGACCAGTGGGTAGATGAGCCCATTCTGGGTTTTCTATCCATTTTCTCCACAGATGAAAAACCCACCACACAGTTTGATTTCAGTACCTTCTTGGCCAAAAATATTCACGAATAGTTCGTGAATTTTGGCACGGAAGGCATGTTCAGATATTCGTCCATATTGGCCTACATGTTTGTTTTCTATCAAGCAGATAAATTCAGTTTTTCTATGCAGAAAATGGACGTAGATGGAAAGCCTCAGCCAGTCACAGCGTGGACATCTTTGTTGAAGCATAACTCCACGGAGTATAGCTTCAAGGCATTCATTGATCTTTTCTACCACCCGGTGGTAAGAATTTTG
This sequence comes from Picea engelmannii, assembly GCA_009831015.1. Lineage (NCBI taxonomy): Eukaryota > Viridiplantae > Streptophyta > Pinopsida > Pinales > Pinaceae > Picea > Picea engelmannii. Next base: position 291,892 of record ML801067.1, read on the forward strand.
AGTGGCAGGCCCGAGCCACGAATAAACGACAAGGTCCAGAGAATTCTACATCTCTCGGACAACGCAAAGACAGGGGACTGGTACCTGTATCAAAAGCACACCGAGATCAGAGTTTTCGGGAGTGAATTGGCACCCTACAAGCTGCCAAATTATGTGCCGGTAAGAATCTTTGCGTTAGAGTATATAAGGCAGATCATGAATTCAGATGACATTCATTTTGTTTCCCTGAAGAAAAAGAAGCAATTGAGAATCAAGGGGCAGATTGGCTCTTTCATCTGCAATAGTCGAGGCGCCGAGGAAGAAGGTGACAAATGTTGAAAGAAATGAAATTCTTTATGAGTTTCCCGTGGCACTATGATCCATGCAGGATCATTTCAGAAATGCGGGTGAAAAATAAAAACATCCTGTATGTTCATGAGTCCAAGCCCGAGATCGAAAAAGTTTCCAATCAGACAGTGTGGGTGCCTGACACATTGATCGAAGTGGAACAATAGGTTCCCCCTACCACTGTACCACCAACTACTACACCATATGTCCCTAAAGAAAAGAGGCCATGACAGGATTCATCTACGCCTGTCACAGAGGTATCATTCGAGGAGTTCCAGTTGCACACCAAGAGGTCCAAGATAGTCTCAGTTCCTAGTCCAACTGGGGAAAGAGAGGTTCCACCTACAACAGGGGTCAAGCCCAGGGGTGATTTTAAGAACCCCCCCTAAATTTATATGTATAATAAATGGGCGAATCCCCATGATACATAGGAAAAATTGAGGGCTATTTTATCAATAATATAAAATGTATATATAATTTTTTGGCGAATATTTTAGTCAATTATATAATCTTGTAAAATATTGGCGAATATTTCACTGATATATAAAATCTTGTAAAATATTGGCGAATCTTTCACTGAATTATAAAATCTTGTAAAATATTGGCGAGTGGTGTTGGGTAAACAAATGGACTTCACACAACATTTCACCACATCTACTACAGTAAAGTTGACCAAAATTGACAA
>ML801067.1:327741-357907 GCA_009831015.1 Picea engelmannii
ATACACACTAGCCAGAATCCTGCAGACATGTTAACAAAGGGAGTAACCAGGGAGAAACTGAGTTCTTGCTCAGTTTCAGTTGGTCTTCAAGAATGAAGATGAAAATGAGAAATTTGCCAGGTCCAAGAAGGTTCAGATTCCAGTAGATACAATAGCGGTGGAGTTGTTGAGATCAGTCTCCAAGTGGGAGATTGTTGGTTGTGGAGCTTCATTATCTTCTTGATTCAGAGGTCCTTGTTTTCAGCCGTGTTTATACCCCATGAAGTATTTACACCCCAGAAGTATGTACACTCTTCCATGTGGGGGAGTGCAGAGGGGGGGTACCCCCTCTATGGGATTCGGGGGGGCTATCCCCTCGGCTGGGGGGTCTGGGGGCAAGCGGGCCCCCAGTGGGGGTTCAGGGTCGAAGCCCCTGAAGCAAAAATTGCCTTGTAAAAGTATATTGTAATTTCATTGTAAATATGGACCGTTCATTATAAGGTCGCAGATCTAACGGTAGAGATTATGTTAGGGTTTTTTGCCCTATAAGGCAACCCTCTTTTATGAGGGAAATGTATTGCGGTTATGGATGATGGTGAATATTGTATTCTAAGAGAGGAGACTGTGAGATAAAGAAGAGGAAGTTACAGTGGGTTTTGTTGTAGGTTGTATCCCTTCATTTGCTGGATAATAATAAAGGAAGGACCTGGAAATTTCTCTGGTGGACGTAGCCCACACTGGGTGAACCACGTAAATCTGTGTCTCTCTTGTATTGTGTGTCTTCTGTGTTTGGTTTCTGCATTTGTTTTATTTTATTGCTCCGCGGTCCTGTTTTTCTAACACATTTTGGGCTACCATAGACCATTATTTCAGATAGGGATAGTAGGTTCCTCATTACCTTCTAGTCCATCCTATGGTCTCTGGTGGACACCAAGCTTACCAAATCAACTGCCTTCCACCCCCAAACAGAAGTGGTCAATAGGATGATTGTGCATATATTGTGCATGTACAAATCCAAGCATCCATGTATATGGGATGAGAGCCTTGCATATGTTCAACATAGATACAAAAAATCCCTCTATGGATCTATTGGCCATAACCCTTTTCATATGTTCCTGGGGTTCTAGACATTAGCCCCCATTCATATAGCTCTTCCCATTACATATTCACAAGAAGAGTCCTCCCATGCTTAAACCAATAAAAACATAGTATCCAAATTTTTTGAATGGTTCCATCACATGCAACATCAAGTTTACGATATCCTATAGAAATCCAATGCCAAGTACAAGCAATGACATGACCAACATCTGGTTCCACACAAGTTTCAGGTTGGTAATAAGTTGTGGTTTCATTTTCAAGGAATATCAAACCACTCTGATATGGGCCTTACACCATCACGAAGGTTTTCGGTGAGAATTGTGTTGAATTGAGTATTCCACCTTCCCTTGGCTTGCACCCAATATTTAATGTGGATCTTCTTTGGCCATATTTTCCACCCCTATTAGACACCTCGGAGGTAGATAAGAATTTGGCCCCTTTAATAATAAATCCCAAATGCATTGAGTAGGCTACAATGGATTGGATCATGGACGCTAATATGAAGGTCACCCACTAATAGAACATACAACTCTATTGGGTTGTTAAAGTAGGACAAATTATTCACCAAGGAAAGTGGCTCAACAAGAGTCAAATTTAGCAAAAGTTTCCCCATCTAATGAGGGAAATTGACACAATGGGGGCCATTGCTTCCTAAGGGTGGGGAGGGGATTGATCGAGGTGAAAATTTGTGGCCACCCACCTCTTCCACTCACTCAACATGTGTCTCCTTCTTGGCAATTGTTTTTTCTACATTTGTTTAGGTCTTAAACTTTCAAGGCAGTTTTGAGGCCTTAAATGATGGTTTTTGCCATTTTGGGGACTAGGGTTGTCATGTCATGCCTAGGTTCACCAACAATTTTAATTTTCAATTATATCTTGCTAACAAGATACTATGCACCCCAAACAAATATTGTATGCAAAATTTGCACCCCCTAAGAAGTTGATGAATCAACTAGCTACCTTGGGGCCCGTAATATTTTAGCACTTTGTTTCCTAGACTTAGGGTTTTGTATATTTATGATTTTTTCCTCTTATGGTTTAATGGTTTATGTTAAAACTCCATTTCGGCCTCCTTTACTGTATTCTTGCGAATGAGTGTAGCCGCCACCTCTCTCTTCAGAGATAAGCTACCACCATTCTAGTTAGTTTGTGTTTCTTTGCATTTCACAGTCTATTCTTATTTCATTTATTAATAGAATTTGGTTCTCACTGTATTATTATAATCCCTGCAATATTTCTCTATTTGTGTTTCCATTCATATTCATGCCTTTCATTTCATTCTCTATACAATCTAGATGAACTTGTTCCCATAAAAACCCTCTCAACACCATGTGAGCTACCAATGACTACTACTTTATGGCTAACTGAAATGGGCTATGCCCTATAGTTGAACTCTTCTATAGGTTATAATTGAAATGTATTGAGGTCAACAAATCTAATCAATTCAACTAGTCTACCTACACAAAATGCCCAAGGCAATTCTCCAATAGGACATTGATGCACTCTATCTACCCATTGGTATATGGATTGTAACTTGTACTCATTAGAAACTTCATCCCAATAAGTTTGAATAATTCCATCCAAAATGGACCTGTGAATTGTGCATCTTCATCCGATACAATGTTCAACATAAGACCTTAATACTTAACAATATAATTTAAGAAAATATTTGAAAAATTATTATCTTGGCAAAGAACATTCATTGAAGTGTAAATCACATGCCTAGAAAACCAGTCTATCACCACCATAATCCCACTATACCCTTGTGACTTTGGAAAATAAGTAATGAAGTCCATGGAGACCCTCATCCATGGTCTCACTAGAATATGAAAAGGTTCCAACAACCTTGGCTTCATCCCAACTCCTTCCTTGTCTTGTTGGTAAAGAAGATAGCTCTTAATTCACTCATCTATATCCTCCTTTATACATTCCCAATAAAAACATATTTCTAGTAAAGTCAACATCCTTCACTACCCTGGATAACCAACCCACAATGACTCATGGTTCTCCTTCAATATTTCCTTCCGAGGGTTTTCCACCTTAGTCACACATATATTTGACCATCACCATAATAAAGGTAACCATCCTTTAGCCAAAACTTCCTTGTTTTTTTAGCCTTCACTTCCTTGATTATGCCAAGTGTGTGTGGATCCTTCAAAATCCATTCCTTAATCTTGCAATTCAAATCTATGATACCTTCACTTGAATTCCCATAGGCCACTCCAATGGTTCATCATCCTCCTCCATGGTTTCCAACTATTCCTTCCTATTCAAGGCATCTACAACAATGTTCTTTGACAAACATTCCAACTAGACAACCCTTGACTTGTCTAAGAAAGGTATGAACACCTCATTAATCAACATGAAAAACATAAAAAGAGTGTTGCACAAGCCAAAAGTAATTACAAAATATTCAAAAATTTCAATACTTTATCACACAAGTTGTCTTCACCTCATCTCCTTTTGAAATTCTTACTTGGTAGTACCACTGCCTCAAATCCAACATTTAGTATACCTTGGTGTTAGCCAACTTGTCAAAACAATATGTTGCCAATGATAGGGTGGACCTAGTGTTTATGGTTTTCTTGTTAAACACATGGTAGTCTAATCACATCCTCAACTCAGGTGTGTCCTTCCTCATTTGGAAGAGGAAGGGTGCACCATAAGGAGGCCATGCACGCATAATGAAGCTAGCATTGATCAACTTTCCCAACTACTTCTTCAATTCTTCCAACTTTAGTGTTGATACTCCATAAGGTTCTTTTTCTCAAGGTCACGACCTAGGATCAAGCTCAATGTGATGGTCAGTTGCATTCCTTGGTGAGAGTACTTTTGGAAAACTCTCCAACATAAAAACAATCCTTGAACACATCAATAAGTTCAAGTGGAATAGGCATACATGTTCCCCCTTCTTCCACTTCATCGAGTAATGTTGTGACATAGAGTATTTCATCTAGGGGTCAAGAAACCCTTTTTGTGATAAGTACAAAAACTAACTACACTCTTCCCTTTGAACTCTTTATTGTTGTGCACACAACACAAGTTATATTTCTATTCAACATGACCAAACTATCCACAAATGACAAAATAACAACACTCATTTTTCTTAGGAAGCTTTGCCAATAATGACCTTAGAGTTATCCAACACAACCATTGTGAAATCTACGACACCATTCCACTTTTCTAAATGAATTGACACATTAGATTCAACTCCAACCATTGCCTTAGAATTAGAGTTGACAAACTTAATTGAAACTCGACATGGTCTAACTCTAAGTCCAAGTTCCCTTGCCAACTCTTTTTTCAAGAATTTGTAGGAATCCCCAATGTCCACCAAATCCATGACTTTCCTCCCATTCATAATCAAGTCCACGTAACTTAGTTAGTTCATTTTGGCTTTGACCTCCTACCAAAGCACCCAAAACTCGCAACAATTCCTCCAAGGGAGGTTGTGCCTCTCTCTTTGCCACATAAACCTACTACTCATAAATATGTGTCATATGAAATTCAACAAGAAATGAAAAAGCCTTGGTCTTACCTAGAATTGGATCACACTACCTAGGGATCTAGTGCAACCACTCATCATGGTCTATTTTCCTTCTTAATGCCCATCTTGTTCCATTTTCACTTGAACCCGAGATAGTGTTTATCGTGTCCTCCATAATTGTTGCATGCACTTTCACTTCATTGAAGTGTAATATAAGTTATAATGGGACATTCATCTAGTGCTCAACTAAATCGACAATGATTTGCAACAATGTATATACACTATATTCATCCACACTTGTTGGGATTCCAACATCTTGCAATGTTCTCATTTCCAACACTTATTGGAATTGCCTCTTGCGATTGTAACAAGGAAGGACGTCCAACCAACACTCACTCCATCAAAATATTGATGGATGTGACACCTAGATTTCCTAACCACCATCTTCACCAACAATAAGTCATGAATTTTGAAACCACCAAGAATTAGTGGGATCACATTGATACCATCTTCTCCTTTGACAAAAAAGTGGTGAAGAGTTTCTCTAATACCACCTGTCATGACCCTAGAGATCAGACTCAAATATTTTTTTTTAATATTCTTGAAAGAGATGTGGCAATGCCTTGCAACTGGCCTAGCGATTCAGTCACCCTAGGTTATCTGCAACTAGACTATGCGTACTTAACATGACCCAACCCAATCTACCCAAATTATATTAGAAGTTATAGTATCATATTTAACAAGGGAGGAAATGTCTAATCACTACCTCCTAAACATCCCAAGTAATGCAAGTCTACCACTTATCTATTTAATTGAGAACATTGCAACATTCCAATAAGTAAACAACAAAACATGTATGAGTGGTGCCTAATCAAGGCACCAGGACTTTAAGAGAAGATGTTACAACAAGATTTATTACAAGAGTGGACTTTGTTAGCTATTTCCATTGTCATGCATAAGTATAATTAATCCCAAGGCTATTTCGACCTTCTCACAACACTTAACCACAAAACTTACTCCTAAAGCACCCACAGGCCTACCTCTTGCAATTCTTGTTCTTCCTTGTTTTAGAATGTCCAAAACACTCAGGTCCCACTCATTGCCAAACCCTGAAATTTCACTTCTTCCAGTACAAAGCTACTCCTTGGTCCATCTCATGAAACCCCTTCAATTTTCACTTGAATGAGTTCCTACAATGCCCCTCATTCAATCTATTCCTTTGCAACTCCACTATGACCAATTTATATAGTGGATCAAGTTCTAACTGTCTCCTTGAACAAGGAAGTGGCGTCCACTCCATGTCATCTTGGTGGGCCGATGGACCCAACACTTCACAACCTTCTTCCATAAGACAGGGTGCACACTACATAGTGCCCAATACATCCTCACTTGATGCAATGTCCTTGTGCCTAACTACTTTGCCAACAATAATTAAGCTTGTGAACTAGTTTAATAGGTTAGCTTAAGTGGACGAGTGTTGTGGTTATTTAGCAAGAGGTTTTGTGGTCAAATATCTGAAAGTTTAATCGTCAAAATTTTCCATTATTCCTATTTTTAATGATGAAACAAGATTAATTTTAAAAAAAAAAACTAAATTATTGATTAATAGATTTTTTTTATATTGGTTAATATTAATTATGTGATTGAAATGTTTGATTAAACAACATTAAATTGACTTAAGTGTCAATTTAAACCAAAGAACTCTTGTCATTTGTGATGTAAGCCCATAACTAAATGGTGTTTACTTAATCTTCAAAATTTTCCATTATTCTTATTTTTAATGATGAAAAAAGATTAAAAAAAAATTACATTAATATTACACATATTCAACTTGTTAAGTCTATTGGAAGATATTTGTTACTATACAGATTTAAATGGTGTTTATGTTTTCTTATTATTGTCTTTTTTTTCAAATAAATTTATTTTCATAAAGAAGACTAAATTATCTATTAATCGACTTTTTTTATATTGGTTAATATTAATTATGTGATTGATATGTCACTAAAATATTTATTAACCAACATTAAATTGACTTAACTGTTAATTAATTGGCGTCTTTTTTATATTGTCTAAAATTGATCACATGACCTAAACACATGTACAATGTTGATTAAATGTGAATGCCAATAGATGTGGTAGGAAATGTCGTGGTGTTGGGTGTAATGTTAATTAACCGACCTTTTAATCTCAATTAATCAATATTCCCCCCTATAAATTTAAAAAGGTAGATCACTAATTGCATTAATTAATCAACATTACACCAACATTTGAAATGTGAAGAAGTGAAAAGTGACTTAAAATGTAGTAGTGCGTTGAGACATTTTCAATGAGACATCAAATTAAGGAGTGGTAGGAAATGTCGTGGTGTTGGGTGTAATGTTAATTAACCGACCTTTTAATCTCAATTAATCAATATTCCCCCCTATAAATTTAAAAAGGCAGATCACTAATTGCATTAATTAATCAACATTACACCAACATTTGAAATGTGAAGAAGTGAAAAGTGACTTAAAATGTAGTAGTGCGTTGAGACATTTTCAATGAGACATCAAATTAAGGAATCAAAGTTTGTAATGAAATTTATGGCCTTAGGAAGGTGATGTTCCAACTTAGCTTTCCAAGGTCTATCTTTATTTTTCCACCTTAATTCTTAATTTAAGGTTTTTTGAAGGTGATGTTCCAACTTTTCTTTCCAAGGTCTACCTTTATTTTTCCACCTTAATTCTCAAGTTTAAGGTTTTTTGTCTTAGATTTTGTGTCTTCTAGGATTTATGCTTAATATTGTAATAATTAATGTTTTTTTATTATTACATGGAGTTGGAGCATCCCTTGCCATGGATAAGAAACTATCTTGGCCTCTAATGCCTTTCTGTGTGGGATCCTATAGTTTCAAAGATTAAAAGGAAGCACAAGCTAAAGCAAAAATCCTAGTAACTTTCCATTTCAGGGAGGAAAGATTCCATAGACACGACCCCTTGAAAGTCGTCAGTCGACACTACCAAATATACAAATATTGATGGCATTATAAAACTGAAGTATGGAAGGATGAAGAAATATATAGAAGAGATACTAACTATGATGAAATAATTTACAGGGTGAGAGGAAACACCAAACCAAAGACAAAACTAAGAAGGAGAAGGAAAAGAAAGAAGCTACAACAAAGGCAGTAGTTGAAAAATAGAGCTTGGAAAAGAAGTACAAGCATTAAGACTTAGGCAAGAACAAGAAGTTGTAGCAGAGGTTTTTGGAACAGGGACAAACCTAGGGTTCAACGCTTCTACAATGCACCAACAAAACCTTAACTAACATCCCTTTCGGCAACACCTACGAAGAAGATGAAGTCTCACCCAAGGTAGAGGCAGGGGTGATTGTAGGACTCCAGTGTCTGCAACCTTAACTGGGACACAGAGATGTGATTAAAACACCTTAACAAAACACTTAGCAATTACCATTCATTAGTATCTAGCATGTATTTACTTCGCAGACAAAACCCTAATTACAGAGCAATGTAGTATTCACTCAGATATACCACATCTAAACCCTTAGCATAAGGAAACAGATCAGATCTAACATTCATTCACATCACTAAGCACTAAGCTATCATATCATGTCCATCCAAGAATACATTACTACATAAAGCATTAACCATATGAACAATAAAACAATCACAATGCACAAAGAAACCATAACACAGGATATACGTGGTTCACCCCCAGCCTGGGGCTACGTCCACCAAATATTCTTCTCTTTATTATCTTATTTCAATCATATACATGCACAGAGCCACAAGATCTTACTCTGCATAGGACAGGAGATCTGTGCGCACCTCGCCAGATCCTCCTTCACCGAGCTAGGTTACATTACAAAATGTCTATATCGTCCTTCGTGTCTCTTCTTACATCACCTAGACATCTATTTATACATTAAAAAATGGCCCTAAACATGGGTAAACCCATGGGCTGACATCCCCATACCCGTTACATAAGCCCAAAACCCAAAAATCCCTAAAACGGGGTCGAGATTCCACAATCTCTTCATCGAATTGTGCTTCACCTTTGATAGCCTATCAAAGTCCCAAAATAGGTCAAACCTGACCAAGGATCTCCAAAAATTCGTCAAGGGACAATAGGACCCTAACACTCACCTGTGACTCGTCCCGAGTCACTCTGCTTTGGTTAATTCTGTGTCAAAATACGCAAGCTTGGCTCGAGATGCTTCGACCTATTTTTGCGCCAAGGCCTCCTGCTCGACGAACTCCTGAAGAACTACCTCGTTCATAGGTCCTTCCAAGCGTTGGTCAACTGTAGTGACTACTTTCTCTAGTTCTGCTCCTCGTCCTTCAATTTCCTCAAACAGTTGACAAGCTGCATCCTAGACTGGCTGGAGCCTCTGGGTCACTTCCATGACTTTTCTCTGTATGGCATGGACTTGCTATTGAATAATGCGTTGTTTCTGTGATATTTTCATTCTTTCAACTGCAGACAAGAGCTTCAACTGTGCCTATAACGTTGTTTATTTCTTCTTTTCCTCCTGGATTTGGGACTCCAGTGTCTTTAGTTCAGGGTCTTCAGTAAGTCGCTCATAAGTCTGTGCACTATGATCACTAAGTTGTTTACATTCCATGGAGAAGGTCTTGATTCTCTCAACTGTGCTCCGAGCAGTTGCTTCTCTTTGATCCTACATGTCCTGTGGAGTGTTTGGCACTGACTGTAGCTCTATATATTTTATTCTCTGTTGAATTTGTTGAATGGCTTCAACAAGCTTCGCTACTTGATTCTCTACTGGGTCTTCTTCCTTTTGCTCTAAGCCTGTCACAGAGCGGAGTGCTTTGCTAACTACTTCTTTTACTCCAACCTTCTCAGTGAGTAGTTGTTCCCTCTCTCGTTGGATTTGTGCCTTCTCTTCGTCAAATTTTGACTAGAGGGAAGCCTTCTCCTACTGCGCAATCCTGCGTTGCTCTATCACCACTTCTTGTGCTTTCTTTAGGGCCATCGTGGCCTGTTCCTTTTCTTATTGTGTGCGACGAAGGCGATTTTCAGTCACATCGGCTAGTCTACGTAGTTGGGCAAGCTCGTCTCCCAACTCTGTTTCTTCTGATGGCGGGGGCGCAGTGGACACTATGCGTCTGGAGTGAAGGGCTTGCTGAACTCCTCTCAGCTCTGTCTCAATTCTATCATACATGGCTTCTTGTTTGGCTTTGTTTTTCTACAAAATGTCTTGCGAGGCGTCTGATACAGCTGCGATGATGAAATTGAAGTCATTGAGCGTGATAACAGTCTGTAACTTGGTCTTGCTAGCTCTAGATTTCTTTCGTGAGGTAGGTTTCGTGGGAGAAACCTTTCTTTTCTTAGATGGATGAGTCTCATCAACAGGATCCCTAGGCGGTGTTACATCACCTTGCTTCTGTTGATCTTCTTTCCCATTGTTTTCTTCTTTATCTTCTTCGTCGTTACCTCCTCCTCCAGGTGATTCTGAAGGAGTTTCTTCTGAAGCACTTCTTAGGTTTTGTACCTCTTCTATATTCTTCCTTCTATTCTGAGGGGCGAGCATGTTGTGGTTCTTGCGATCCCCTAGGTTGAAGTCGTTGAACTTTAATGTCATGAGCTTGTCTAGCTGGGTTTGAATTGCACATATCCCCTTCGGGAGGTACACAGTAACCAGGGTGTAATCAAAGTCCGTTAGGACACTGTCACGACTCACCATGTTGGCCAGGGGAGGGATGTAGTCGGGTAGGATAGACGGGATCAACTTCACATTTTCTAAGTCATCTCGATGCTTGGTTATTTTCTCGATTGCGGCTTGGGATGGTCCAGATCCGCGAGCAGTCAACAAAGAGGCTTGCACTTCTCTCGTCGATGAATCTTGAATCCCTTCAGACATTACTTTTTCGACCATTAGATTGATTAAGACTTCTTCTATAGAATTTTCAACTGCATTGAGTTCGTTCAATATACAAGCTCGATATTGGATACTCATGCCGATGAACACCCTTTCAACAGGTAGTGGGGTCTTAGTAAACACAACACATAAAAAATGAGTTCTCTCATTGGTGCGGATACAATTTGCAAAAGTATTCTCGGTGCAAATGTTGATGAAATAAGTAGACAACGGTGTAACAGATCTCTCCAACATGTGAGAAGCCTTCATCAATGCAATTTTGTCCATTATGACACTGTCCCATCAGCCTAATGGTGAGATTTATGGCCACAACTATTGTTCTAATTGGTCGGTGCATCGTTCTAATGGTTATAATGCTTCCAACGGTCATATTGCTCTGCCATGGCGAAGTGCCACTTGGCACTATTATGATATCTCGACGAAGTTCCAGTTTTGCAAACCTACCTTCTGTGAAGTCTCCTCTGGAATTTCTTATAATTTCTCCAACTTTGTCTTCTTCTTGTTGATCATTCTAGCTTTCTTCCCTATGATTGGCATCTTGGTATTCCTCTTTCCATTCTGATTCTTATCTGTATTGAACATAGTAACTTCACGTTGATGATATTCTATCATAGAGTTCAAGGGTAATACTTCTTTTTTGTTTGGAGTAGGTGCTCTACTTTCCTGTATAGATAGGTTCTTCAAGTCTTCCTGCGTTTTTCAGCTTTGAAAACCCGGTCTCTGGTCCTAATTTGCTTCGACTTGTCCTCTTGTTCTTCTATCAAGCGCTATATTCTCCTAGTAATGAAATCTTTTAATTCTTTCTTTTTCTGTTCCAGGGCCTCTTCTTCTTTTCTCTGGATCTGATCTCTCTCAATCCCAGGTTTTCCTAATAACATAGAAAATGGGGCGTTGTTCTCAACGAATTTAACAACCTCAAATTCTTCCTTTGTCGAAGTTCCATGAGCACGCATAGAGGTCTGGGTAATTCTTCCACATAGGGTTATCAGTTTTCTTCTAAAGAATGTTATTCCTTCTATTGAAGGAACCATAGCAGGCCTTCCCAAAATTTCCTAAGTACTTTCTATCATGACATTCACCTGTGTTTCCTCATCCAGAACACAGTCTATGTCGAAATCTCATATTCTTGCTTCTATAAACTCTTTTTCTTTGAAGATCTCTAACAAGTTGATATTTATGTGATCATTCAGGTTTTCTTTCATTCGTGGTAATATAGTCTCTAATTTTTTCTGGGGTTCTACCATGGTCTCAGTTTCTTGGCCTTCCTCAGGGTTTTCTGGTCTCATATTCATTCTTTCAACCTTAGCAATCATTCTAGGGAAATCCAAAACTTCATGGTCCATAGATTTACAACAAAGACAACTAGGTCTTCTATCAGGGCAATCCTTAGCAATATGGCCTGGTCTTCTTCAACTGTAACAAAGAGTTAATCCTCTCTTTCTCTTAAATGATCCCCAATCTTTTCTGTACTACGCACTAGGGTCACAATAATTAACCTGCAAAAAATTATTCCTAGGATCCTGCTTCCATTTGTTAGTCCAAACATTCTTTCTATGCATAGGGATAACATATTTGTCATCAGATCTACTCATATCAAACACTTTTGTCTTCTAACCGTTCCCTAGTTTTCAGACTAGGACAAAATTGATCAAACATACATAGATCCATACTTTCGAAACAAAAATTTTCACTTATCTTACTTTTCTCAGAGCACAAAGCTTTCAAATCTTAAAAAATTTCACTGTTATTACCTCTTTCAGAGCACAAAGTGTTCAAACCTTACATATTTTCTTCAGATTTGCCTCCTTTCCTAGCATAGAACTTCGTAAATCAAGTGGAACACTGTGCACTAAAGTAACAGATCTATGCACAGAGATTTCTTTATTTTCCTCAGTTCCTAGCAATCACAGTTTCAGGTCCCGACAACGGAACCATTTATTGGCATAGGGGCAGACCTAGGGTTCAATGCTTCAACAACGCACCAACAAAACCCCAACTATCGGCCCTTTCGGCAACACCTGTGAAGCATATGAAGTCTCACCCAAGGTAGAGATAGGGGTGGTTGCAGGACTCCAGTGTCTGCAACCTTAGTTGGGACACATATATGTGATTACAACACCTTAACAGAACACTTAACAATTATCATTCATTAGTATCTAGCCTTTATTTACTTTGCAGACAAAACCCTAATTACAGAGCAATGTAGTATTCACTCAGATCTACCACATCTAAACCCTTAGCATAAGGAAATGTATCATATCTAACATTCATTCACATCACTAAGCACTAAGCTATCATATCATGTCCATCCAAGCATACATTACTACACTAAGCATTAACCATATGAACAATAAAACAATCACAATGCACAAAGAAACCATAACACATGATATATGTGGTTCACCCCTAGCCCGGGGCTACGTCCACCAACTCTTCTTCTCTTTATTATCTTTTGTCAATCATCTACATGAACAGAGCCACAAGATCCTACTCCGCATAGGACAAGAGATCTGCACACACCTCGCTAGATCCTCCTTCCCCGAGCTAGGTTACAACATAAATCCTTTACACAATCTCTTACAGTCACTTGCACTTAGCCTTGCAACCTTCACACAGTATGCACAAAGCATGTACAACTATCACTTGCACTTAGTACATCATCACACAGATGTCTATATCATCCTTCGTGTCTCTTCTTACATCGCCTAGGCATCTATTTATACAATACAAAATGGGCCTAAACATGGGTAAACCCATGGGCCGACATCCCCATACCTGTTACATAAGTCCAAAACCCAAAAAACCCTAAAAAGGGGCCGAGATTCCGCAATCTTTTCTTTGACTAGTGATCCACCTTCGACAGTCTGTCGAAGTCCCAAAATAGGTCAAACCTAACCAAGGATATCCAAAACTTGGTCAAGGACCAACAGAGGCAGAAGAAAAAGGGAAGCGGGAAGAACAAGAACAAATGAGAACAAGAATAAAACAAGAGGAGAAATCAAAATGAAAGGAAGAAGAAAGGAATAAAAAAGAAGAAGAAGAAACTAAAACTTAGGAGGAGGCTCATAACATTGATCCTATGGATACTAGGTCATTTGAATATACTCTTGGAAGCACTTTGACTAGAGGCCATTTTACTTTGGGAGAGATAGGATTGGGAGAGTTCACTTCTTCCAAATCTGATAGAGTAGCTAACCTCAACTCATTCATCTTTGACAAGGAAAAAGGAAGAATTATTAAATAATATCACAAGAGACTTGTCATTCCTAGTGTTCCAGTGCTCACAGTAACCACAAATTCCATTGATTATGGACATTAGGTAAGATCTCATAGCTCTAGCCTTTCCAAGAGTGGAGTTCACACAAACCTTCAAGAAGAACATTAGAGACATGACCAAAGAAATATAAGAATATAAATCTAAAATCAAAGATTTGGAAGAGGTCGGGTATTACAAAGGAGACAAGAGAAGCATATTTGAATTCAAATCCTATGCCAATGAAGTAAGAGAGGATTCAGAGATAGCATTAAAACAATTGTACACTAATCTGAGGGATTTCTAGGATCTATATATGTAGTTGTTAACACTATTCAACAAAGTCAAAACTAAGAATGTAGAGCTACAAAAAAATTGTATAAGCATGGATAATCTGAAAAGATGGACAAAAGAGAACCCAGATGCACCTCAAGAGGTTCCAAGAATGACTAAGAAGGAAAATAAGTTGAATTATGTAGCACTCATTAACTGCTACAGAGAAGGGGAGAAGTTAGAAATTGATGTATCAAACTCAATAGGAAACTGCACATGCATCGATATTGTTGCCAAGAAATTGATTAAGAGATGCAAGTTGCCTAAATTGGAAATCTTGGCCAACTCAGACCAACATAAGAAACACTTATAGAAATAGAAGCATCTCTTCATTCAAGATAAATATCCATAGGGATGGCTCAGCAAGTCACCAAGGTGGTGTTAAAGGAACACATATCAGTATTTTCCAGGGATAATAACTTAATAAGTTCCTTTTAAGTCACATTGAAAAAAGATATGGATATTAAGTCTCGATATGTAGACACCTATGAAGTCACATTAGAAAATTTTCTCTTTAGGAGAGTGATAATAATTTCTTCTTACCATGAGGTGTGGATTGCATACTTTAAAGATAAAGTTGATGGATGAGTATAATATTTTTTCTTTTAATGCATAATGTACAATGTAGGAAAAGATTAATTAGAGAAGTCCAAGAGTTGTAATTACCAATGGGAAGTCAAGAAGTCCTGAGAAAAAGTTGCAAATTATGAGTTATATATTCCGAAGAGACATTGGTAGAAGAGGCTCTTACTTTTTGTAACATTTGGAACTATTTGTGATATTTTTAATGAGAAGAAGCCCTCGGGTCCGTTTCAGAGGAGAATTGATTTGGTGTTGTCTGATGTGCTTTATTTTTCCACAGTTTGACGTGCTTGCTATGAACTATTTCCATCTTTTGTTTTGTCATATTCACTATTGTAAGGTTATATTATTCATATGTCTAATTATTATGATGTGAGTTTATAGCTTTACATTCTATTACTGTTTGGAAGTTGTTGTTCTGAGTTGATAAATAAACAGTTAATGAATTACATGTTGTTCCAGACTACTTTGTTCACCTACATTGTTCATTATTTATGATTTTATTATTTTCTTTAACAACTAATTGTTGATGTGTAAACATGGATTTTTGATTCACCTTCCATTTACTCTATTAGTTCACTCCTAGTTAAGATATGTTAGAATAGTTTGCTTTCAACACATAGATTAGATGCATTTTGCACACTACACTTTGCATATCAATCACCACATGCCTCATTTTCAGTAATAGTTATCGAACCAGAATCTGAATAGGTCTCCCATCCCAAACAATATAAAATTTAATTAAAACTTTATACTAAAAAAATATCATTGTTTGTTGAAAGAAATTTATATATATATAATATATTTATATATATATTTATAATATATGTATGAAATATGCACTCCGTTATTTATATATAATATACTTATTTCATTTATTATATCATACTAAATATTCAATTATTTTTATTCTCATACTACTTTTCATACAACATAATCATCTTCACATTTTACTTGGGCACCATTCAGTGATAATTTATTTACCATACCATATTTTTATTGCTTTTATCCTATATTGTGTTGAGTCTTATACTACTCTATTATTGCATTATACTTTAGCTTATTCTCTTATTTTATCTCACATTACCACGTTCACTTTGTATACAAAATTATTTTATTCCATCATGTAATTCTTTGTATGTAATACTTATCAATTGTTTTTCAATTTCTTTTACATAATCTTCTCACATAAATAGCTTTGCTTCAATTACTTAAATAGAATCCAGTTTACTATATTAATATTGTTTGTTCTTCTCTATAGATTGCATTTACATTGTATGTCTTATCTTTTTTATTATTAATTTATATTGTTCCACTAATAACTATGATATGTTTCATTGTATATTTTATGTTTTTTATTATTAACTTATATTATTTCACTAATAACTATGATATATCTCATTTAACCATATTTCACATTATACAAGCATTTTATTAGTCCTTACCTTCGACTAGGGACTACTATAGTATTCACTCGGTGCATTATGTTGTAATAGTAGGTATATTTTATAGTCTTTTAACAATAAAATTATTTAAGTTTTTTCTAATATATTTATTATTTCATTTTTTTCAAAAATATTATATTTTTTAAATATTCTAATTTCTTGTATCTAGTTTTTGATTGGTTAATATTAATTATGTGATTGAAATGTTTGATTAAACAACATTAAATTGACTTAAGTGTCAATTTAAACCAAAGAACTCTTGTCATTTGTATTTATGATGAAAGCCCATAAATGGTGTTTACTTAATCTTCAAAATTTTCCATTATTCTTATTTTTAATGATGAAAAAAGAATACAAAAATTTACATTAATATTACACATATTCAACTTGTTAAGTCTGTTGGAAGATATTTATTACTATACAGATTTAAATGGTCCTTATATTTTCTTATTATTGTATTTTTTTTCAAATAAATTTATTTTCATAAAGAAGACTAAATTATCGATTAATCGACTTTTTTATATTGGTTAATATTAATTGTGTGATTGAAATGTCACTAAAATATTTATTAACCAAAATTAAATTGACTTAACTGTTAATTAATTGGCATCTTTTTTATATTGCCTAAAATTGATCACATGACCTAAACACATGTACAATGTTGATTAAATGTGAATGCCAATAGATGTGGTAGGAAATGTCGTGGTGTGTGGTGTAATGTTAATTAACCGACCTTTTAATCTCAATTAATCAATATTCCCCCTATAAATTTAAAAAGGTAGATCACTAATTGCATTAATTAATCAACATTACACCAACATTTGAAATGTGAAGAAGTGAAAAGTGACTTAAAATGTAGTAGTGCATTGAGACATTTTCAATGAGACATCAAATTAAGGAATCAAAGTTTGTAATGAAAGTTATGGCCTCAGGAACGTGATGTTCCAACTTAACTTTCCAATGTCTATCTTTATTTTTCCACCTTAATTCTCAGTTTAAGGTTTTTTTTGAAGGTGATGTTCCAACTTAGCTTTCCAAGGTCTACCTTTATTTTTCCACCTTAATTCTCAAGTTTAATGTTTTTTGTCTTAGATTTTGTGTCTTCTAGGATTTATGCTTAATATTGTAATAATTAATGTTTTTTATTATTACATGGAGTTGGAGCATCCCTTGCAATGGATAAGCAATTATATTGGCCTCCAATGCCTTTCTGTGTGGGATCCTATAGTTTCAAAGATTAAAAGGAAGCACAAGCTAAAGAAAAAATCTTAGTAAATTTCCATTTCAGGGAGGAAAGATTCCATAGACACGACCCCTTGAAATTCGTCAGTCGACACTAACAAATATACAAATATTGATGGAATTATAAAACTGAAGTATGGAAGGATGAAGAAATATATAGAAGAGATACTAACTATGATGAAATAATTTACAGGGTGAGAGGAAACACCAAACCAAAGATAAAACTAAGAAGGAGAAGGAAAAGAAAGAAGCTACAACTAAGGCAGTATTTGAAAAATAAAGTTTGGAAAAGAAGTACAAGCATTAAGACTTAGGCAAGAATAAGAAGTTGTAGCAAAGGTTGTTGGCACATGGGCAGACCTAGGGTTCAACGCTTCAACAACGCACAAACAAAACCCTAACTACCGGCCCTTTCGACAACACCTGCAAAGCAGATGAAGTCTCACCCAAGGTAGAGGCAGGGGTGATTGCAGGACTCCAATGTCTGCAACCTTAACTGGGACACAAATATGTGATTACAACACCTTAACAAAACACTTAGCAAATATCATTCATTAGTATCTAACATGTATTTACTTCGTAGACAAAACCCCAATTACAGAGCAATGCAGTATTCACTCAAATCTACCACATCTAAACCCTTAGCATAAGGAAACAGATCAGATCTAACATTCATTCACATCACTAAGCACTAAGCTATCATATCATTTCCATCTAACGATACATTACTACACTAAGCATTAACCATATGAACAATAAAACAATCACAATGCACAAAGAAACGATAGCACATGATATACGTGGTTCACCCCCAGCCTAGGGCTACGTCCACCAAATCTTCTTCTCTTTATTATCTTATGTCGATCATCTACATGCACAAATCCACAAGATCCTACTCTACATCGGACAAGAGATCTATGCACACCTCACCAGATCCTCCTTCACCAAGCTAGGTTACATTACAAAATGTCTATATCGTCCTTTGTGTCTCTTCTTACATCACCTAAACATCTATTTATACATTAAAAAATGGGCCTAAGCATGGGTAAACCCATGGGTCGACATCCCCATACCCATTACATAAGCCCAAAACCCAAAAATCCCTAAAAAGGGGCTGAGATTCTGTGATCTCTGCTTCAACTTGCGCTCCTCCTTCGATAGCCTGTCGACGTCCCAAAATAGGTCAAACCTGACCAAGGATCTCCAAAACTTGGTCAAGGGACAACATGCCCATAACACTCACCTGTGACTCGCCCCGAGTCACTCTGCTTTGGTTAATTCTACCTCAAAATCCTCAAGCTTGGCTCAAGCTGCTTCGACTTATTGTTGCGCCAAGGCCTCATGCTCGACGAACTCTTGAAGAACTGCCTTGTTCACAGGTCCTTCCAAGTGTTGGTCAACTGTAGTGACTACTTTCTCTAGTTCTACTCCTCGTCCTTCAATCTCCTCAAACAATTGACAAGCTACATCCTGGACTGGCTGGAGCCTCTGAGTCACTTCCATGACTTTGCTCTGTATGGCGTGGACTTTCTATTGAATAGTTTGTTGTTCCTATGATCTTTTCATTCTTTCAACTGCAGACAAGAGATTCAAATGTGCCTGTACTGTTGTTTCTTTCTTCTTTGCCTCCTGGATTTGGGACTCCAGTGTCTTTAGTTCAGGGTCTTCAATAAGTCACTCATAAGTCTGTGCACTGTGATCACTAAGTTGTTTACATTCCATGGAGAAGGTCTTGATTCTCTCAACTGTACTCCAAGCAGTTGCTTCTCTTTGATCCTACATGTCCTATGGAGTGTTTGGCACTGACTGTAGCTCTAGATCTGTTATTCTCTGTTGAAGCTGTTGAATGGTTTCAACAAGCTTTGCTACTTGATGCTCTATTAGGTCTTCCTCCTTTTGCTCTAAGCCCATCACAGAGAGGAGTGCTTTGTTGACTGCTTCTTTTACTCCAACCTTCTCGACGAGCATATTTTCCTTCTCTCGTTGGATTTGTGCTTTCTCTTCTTCGAGTTTTGACTGGAGGGCAACCTTCTCCTGCTGTGAAATCCTACGTTGCTCTATCACCGCTTCTTGTGGTTGCTTCAGGGCCACTGTGGTATGCTCCTTTTCTTCTTGTGCACGACGAAGGTGAGCTTCGGTCGCATCAGCTAGTCTACGGAGTTGGGTAGGCTCGTCTCCCAACTCTGTTTCTTCTGATGGCGGGGGCGCAGTGGACATTGTGCATATGGAGTGAAGGGCTTGTTGAACTCCTCTCAACTCTATCTCAATTCTATAATAGATGGCTTCTTGTTGGGCTTCGTTGTTCTGCAAAATGTCTTGCGAGGCATCTGATACAGTTGCGATGATGAAGTTGAAATCATCGATCGTGAGCACAATCTGTAAGTTGGTCTTACTAGCTTTGGATTGCTTCCATGAAGTAGGTTTTGTGGGAGAAACCTTTATTTTCTTAGATGGATGAGTCTCATCAACAAGATCCCTAGGCGGTGTTATTTCGCCTTTCTTTTGTTGATCTTATTTCGCATTTTTCTCTTCTTTATCTACTTCATCGTTACCTCCTCCTCCAGGTGATTCTGAAGTAATTTCTTCTGATGCACTGCTCCACATCTGTGCCTCTTCTATATTATTCCTTCTACTGGTTCCAGGTGTGTCATGTTCTTCGCGAGTGGCCTCTGGGCTTCTGATTAGTTCAGGATCGGACAATTTTGCGGGGTCAACAGGGATAAGGAGCTCTATAGGATAGTCCTTAGTTATATCTTCTAGGTCCTCTTCTGTGAGCTTATAGTATGACTGAAGTTCTTCTTTACTCTCGTCTACGCGCGCAGTGATATAAGTAAAATGTCGATCTGTGCGAAACTTCATAAGGGGCCTGAACCGGTGTAGGGTGTTTGGCATCATATGAGGGACAACCTCAATGACCCTCTTTAAATGCATATAATAGGTATGGAATACTATGTTTGACTACCACTGTTTTCCCATATCGCTCGAATACCAAAGCGTGGTAAACTTCGCAGCGAGCGGCTTGAACAACTCAATGTCGAGGAAGGTTGCACCTTCTGGCATCTCCCAAGATGTAAATGCAATGAGGATCAGGAGCCATCTAAAGTGGAACTCATAGCACTGATCCTGAGCTTCATGGAAATCCAATTCTAACTGGTTGAATAAGTAATTTGCCCAATTCATCTGTAGCCCTTCTACGCATTTTCCAACGAGGTCAACAACGAACCTTGTGACTTGCGTAGGTCTATTCTTTCTCCCTAGCTTCCCTGCGATCAGCTGGAAGGCCAGGTGCACTGTGCCATTTTGGATGGAGGCTACCTTGTGGCCTCACATCCCCTTTTCTACATCGCCATAGGTATCCTTAATCCTATGTGCCAGGGCATGATTTGCAACCTTCCCTGGGTAGAAGTCTTGTGGGTTAGGTCCCTGCATGCTTAATCCAGTGATCCTATGGATCAACGTTGGGTCAACGGTGATGCATCTGTCTAACCAAAGACAACCGCCATGGTAGCACGATAGAAAAATCTTAATGCACGCGTTGACTTCCTGGTGCCCTCCAAAATGTGTTATCTTCATTACATTCAGGACAGTTGACTGTGCGAGGTTCATAGTCCATGGTTGGGGTATTATCCTCAAGTTCTTCCCCTTCATCCTAGTCAAGTACCTGTGAGGGGTGAGCATGTTGTGGTTCTTGCGATCCCCTAGGTTGAAGTCGCTGAATTTTAATGTCATGAGCTTGTCTAGATGGGTTTGAACTACACGTATCCCCTTCGGGAGGTATGCAATAACCAGTGTGTAATCAAATTCCCTTGGGACACTTTCATGACTCACCACACAGGCCAAGGGTGGGATGTAATCAGGAGGGATACACAGGATCAACTTCACATTTGCCAAGTCATCTCAATGCTTGGTTCTTTTCTCGGCTTCAGCTCGAGATGGTCCAGATCCACGAGCATTCAACGGAGAGGTTTGCACTCTTGTCGTCGATGAAGCTTGAATCCCTTCAGACATTACTTTTTCAGACATTAGATTGATTAAGAATTCTTCTATGGAATTTTCAACTACATTGAGTTCGTTCAATATACACGCTCGATATTGGATACTCAGGTCGATGAACACTTGTTCAATAGGTAGCGAGTTCTTAGTAAACACAACACAGAAACAATGAGTTCTCTTGTTGGCACAGATACAATTTGCAAAAGTATTCTCGGTGAAACAATCGACGAAATAAGTAGACATCGGTGTAACAGATCTCTCCAACGGGTGAGAAGCCTTCATCAATGCATTTATGTCCATTACGGCATGGTCCCAATGGCCTGATGGCGATATTTATAGCCATAAATATTGTTCTAACCATTCGGGGCATCGGTTTAATGGTCATAATGCTTACAATGGTCATATCGCTCTGCCATGGCGAAGTGCCACTTGGTGTTGTTCTGATATCCTGACGAAGTTCCAGTTTTGCAAACCTACCTTCTGCGAAGTCTCCTCTGGAATTTCCTGTAATTTCTCCAACTTTGCCTTTTTTTTTCTGATCTTTCTAGCTTTCTTCCCTGTGATCTGCATCTTGGTATTCCTCTTTTCAATATGATTCTTATCTGTACTAAACATAGTAACTTCGCGTTCATGATATTCTGTCATAGGGTTCAAGGGTAATACTTCTTTTATGTTTGGAGTCGGTGCTCTACTTTCCTGTATAGATAGGTTCTTCAAGTCTTCCTACATTTTTCAACTTTGACAACCTGGTCTCTGGTCCAAAGTTGCTTCGACTTGTCCTCATGTTCTTCTATCAAGCGCGTTATTCTCCTAGTCATGAAATATTTTAATTCTTGCTTTTTTTGTTCTTACTTTTTTTGTTCTAGGGCCTCTTCTTCTTTTCTCCGGATATGATCTCTCTCAATCCAGGGTTTTCCTAATAACATAGAAAATGGGGCGTTGTTCTCAATGAATTTAACAACCTCAAATTCTTCCTATGTCAAAGTTCCATGAGCACGCATAGAGGTCTAGGTAAGTCTTCCACATGGGGTTATCAGTTTTCCTCTAAAGAATTATTCCTCCTAATGAAGGAACCATAGCGAGCCTTCCCAAAATTTCCCAAGTACTTTCTATCATGACATTCACCTTTGTTTCCTCATCCAGAACACAGTCTATGTCAAAGTCTCCTATTCTTGCTTCTATAAACTCTTTTTCTTTGAAGATCTCTGACAAGTTGATATTTCTGTGATCATTCAGGTTTTATTTCATTCATAGTAATACAATCTTTGATTCTTTCTGGGGTTCTACCATGGTCTCAGTTTCTTGGCCTTCCTCAGGGTTTTTTGGTCTCATATTCATTCTTTCAACCTTGGGAATCCTTCTAGGGAAATCCAAAACTTCATGGTCCATAGATTTACAACAAAGACAACTAGGTCTTCTTTCAGGGCAATCCTTAGCAAGATTGTCTGATCTTCTTCAACTGTAACAAAGAGTTAATCCTCTCTTTCTCTTAAATGATCCCCAACCTTTTATGTACTACGCACTAGGGTCACAGTAATTAACCTGCAAAAAATTCTTCCTAGGATCCTGCATCCATTTGTTAGTCTGAACATTCTTTCTATGCATAGGGATAACATATATTTCATCAGATCTACTCATATCAAACCTTTTGTCTTCTAATTGTGCCCTAGTTTTCAAACCAGGACAAAATTTATCAAACATACCTATATCCATACTTTCGAAACAAAAATTTCCACTTATCTTACCTTTCTCAGAGCACAAAGCTTTCAAATCTTAAAAAATTTCATTGTTCTTACCTATTTCAGAGCACAAAGCGTTCAAATATTACCTCATTTCTTTAGATTTGCCTCCTTTCCTAGCATAGAACTTCGTAAATCAAGTAGAACATTGCACACTAAAGCAACAGATCTACGCACAGAGCTTTCTTTATTTTCCTCAGTTCCCAACAATCACAATTTCAGGTCCCGGAAACAGAACCATTTGTTGGCATAGGGGCAGACCTAGGGTTCAACACTTCAACAACGCACCAACAAAACCCTAAGTATCGGCCCTTTCGACAACACTTGCAAAGAAGATGAAGTCTCACCCAGGGTAGAGGTAGGGGTGGTTGCAGGACTCCAATGTCTGCAACCTTATCTAGGACACAGATATGTGATTACAACACCTTAACAGAACACTTAACAATTATCATTCATTAGTATCTAGCCTTTATTTACTTTGTAGACAAAACCCTAATTACAGAGAAATGTAGTATTCACTAAGATCTACCACATCTAAACCCTTAGCATATGGAAACAGATCATATCTAACATTCATTCACATCACTAAGAACTAAGCTATCATATCATGTCCATCTAAGCATACATTACTACACTAAGCATTAACCATATGAACAATAAAACAATCACAATGCACAAAGAAACCATAACACAGGATATGTGTGGTTCACCCCCATCATGGGGCTATGTCCACTGACTCTTCTTCTCTTTATTATCTTTTGTCAATCATCTACATGCACAGAGCCACAAGATCCTACTCCGCATAGGACAGGAGATCTGTGTGCACCTCGCCAGATCCTCCCTCCCCAAGCTAGGTTACAACACAAATCCTTTACACAATCTCTTACAGTCACTTTCACTTAACCTTGCAAGCTTCACACAGTATGCACAAATCATGTACAACTATCACTTGCACTTAGTACATCATCATACAAATGTCTATATCGTCCTTCGTGTCTCTTCTTACATCGCCTAGACATCTATTTATACATTACAAAATGGGCCTAAACATGGGTAAACCCATGGGCCGACATCCCCATACTTGTTACATAATCCCAAAACCCAAAAATCCCTAAAAAGGGGTCGAGATTCCGCAATCTCTTCTTCAACTTGCGCTCCACCTTCGACAGCCTGTCGAAGTCCCAAAATAGGTCAAACCTGACCAAGGATATCCAAAACTTGGTCAAGGACCAACAGAGGAAAAAGAAAAAGTGAAGCGGGAAGAACAAGAACAAATGAGAACAAGAATAAAGCAAGAGGAGAAATCAAAATGAAAGGAAGAAGAAAGGAATTAAAAAGAAGAAGAAGAAACTAAAACTTAGGAGGAGGCTCATAACATTGATCCTATGGATACTAGGTCATTTGAATATACTCCTGGAAGCACTTTGAATGCAGGCCATTTTACTTTGGGAGAGATAGGATTGAGAGAGTTTACTTCTTCAAATCTGATAGAGTGGCCAACCCCAACTCATTCATCTTTGACAAGGAAAAAGGAAGAATTATTAAATATAATCGCAAGAGACTTGTCATTCCTAGTGTTCAAGTGCTTGCAGTAACCACAAAAATGCCATTGATTATGGACATTAGGGAAGATCTCATAGCTCTATCCTTTCCAAGAGTGGCATTCACACAAACCTTCGAGAAGAACATTAGAGACATGACCAAAGAAATATAAGAATATAAATCTAAAATCAAAGATTTGGAAGAAGAGGTCGGGTATTACAAATGAGACAAGAGAAGTATATTTGAATTCAAATCCTATGCCAATGAAGTAAGAGAGGAGTCAGATACAACATTAAAACAATTGTACACCAATATGAAGGATTTCTAGGATCTATATATGTAGTTGTTAACACTATTCAACAAAGTCAAAACTAAGAATGTAGAGCTACAAAAAATTTGTATAAGCATGGATAATTTGAAAAGATGGACAAAAGAGAACCTAGATGCACCTCAAGAGGTTCCAAGAATGACTAAGAAGGAAAATAAGTTGAATTATGTAGCACTCATTAACTGCTACAGAGAAGGGGAGAAGTTAAAAATTGATGTATCAAAATCAATAGGAAACTGCACATGCATCAATACGGTTGCCAAGAAATTGATTAAGAGATGCAAGTTGCCTAAATTGGAAATCTTGGCCAACTCAGACCAACATAAGAAACACTTATAGAACTAGAAGCATCTCTTCATTCAAGAGAAATATCCATAGGGATGGCTCAGCGAGTCACCAAGGTGGTGTTAAAGGAACACATATCAGTACCTT
The DNA here is from genome assembly GCA_009831015.1 of Picea engelmannii. Taxonomy (NCBI): domain Eukaryota; kingdom Viridiplantae; phylum Streptophyta; class Pinopsida; order Pinales; family Pinaceae; genus Picea; species Picea engelmannii. Next base: position 353,093 of record ML801067.1, read on the forward strand.
CCAGGGATAATAACTTAATAAGTTCCTTTTAAGTCACATTGAAAAAAGATATGGATATTATGTCCCGATATGTAGACACCTATGAAGTCACATTAGAAAATTTTCTCTTTAGGAGAGTGATAATAATTTCTTCTTACCATGAGGTGTGGATTGCATACTTTAAAGATAAAGTTGAGGGATGAGTGTAATATTTTTTCTTTTAATGCATAATGTACAATGTAGGAAAAGATTAATTAGAGAAGTCCAAGAGTTGTAACTACCAATGGGAAGTCAAGAAGTCCTGAGAAAAAGTTGCAAATTATGAGCTATATATTCCGAAGAGACCTTGGTAGAAGAGGCTCTTACGTTTTGTAACATTTGGAGCTATTTCTGATATTTTTAATGAGAAGAAGCCCTCAGATCCGTTTCAGAGTGATCCAAGTGGATCTCCACACGTGAAATAACTTAGCGCCATGTTGATTTCAAGGTGGCGACAAAAGTGTTTAAGTGGATTTAAATGATTATTTCTTGAGTTTTTTTTCTCACGCATTTAATTATGCATTTGTGGGAAAAATACTTCATGCATTTTTCATATTAGTTTGATTAATGTTTTTATGAAGTGCTCATGCATTTTATGAGCTTTAATAACTCATACATTATTATTATTCACTTGTAATTAAAATGATTAATATTTGTGAGAGGACATTTGTCTCACATATTATTCATTTATTAATTATGGAAATTGGTTTTCATGTGAGAAACCACCTCACACCAATTTGCCATTTTCTTCTCAATTGTAGGTTGAGAGAATCAAGGGCATGGTTGGAAAGTCTTTGGGTAGTTTTGAGACTTTTCCATTTTTAAGCCTAAGATGGTTGAAGATCCTACTTTTAAGGATCTTGTTTTTCCTTCTTTGTAATCAGATCCTACAATTGTGGATCTTGTAATTAATGCTCTTAGTTGGAGAGTGAGCAAGGAAAAACTATATATATTCCTTATGTGAGCCATGTTGAAGGGAGAAGAAGAGAGGAGAGAGTGCTTAGCTATTGAAAGCCATAGTGTTGAGATAATGAAGAGCCATAGTCCTTGAATGTAAGAGAGTTTTGAGAGCTCACTTTGAACAAGGAATATAGAAGATCTGCATTCCAGTTGGAGTAGGTCTGGAGACGTAGCCCCAGAAGTGGAGGGGTGAACTTCGTTATCAACATCGGTTGTCTCTCTCTTATTTGCCTTCATGTGTTTTTCTCCATTCTATGTTCATTTACTTATGTTTATGTGTTTTAATGCATTATGATAAATGAACTAATATTCTCAATAAAATCTATATAAGCCATAGTCAATTTAAAGATCCTCACATTGTAAACATTTGGGAGAGTAGTACTCGACCCGTTTATGGATCAAGTGGTATCAGAGCAGGTGACTTCTTTGCAGGATGGGTAGAGGAGAAAAGCACGCTGAAAGAATGCAAGAGTTACAAGAGATCAATGACAGCATTCAAGATGACAATGCAGAATTGAGAAGACTTTTGCAAGTAGCTGAAGAGGAGAAGCAGGAGCTTCAAGAAATGCTACGAGACAAGGAAGAGTTATTGGCTAAGTTACAGAAGGTTGAGAAGATGGATGCTGCATCTCAAACTGAGGTATATGATGTTTCTTCATGTTCTATTTTCTCTCAATATGAAACTAATGTTGGCATGAAGATCCTCATGAAGATGGGGTATAGAGGAGGTGGACTTGGCATTAATGGTCAAGGAGTCACCCAGCCATTGGAGGTTGTACCAGGGTAACCATTTGCAGGCTTGGGTTATGGACATGAAGAGAAAGTAGAATGCTCGAAAGTTAATGAAACGAAAGCCATCTCTTCACCACCGGATTTCAAGAAGGGAATCAAGATAGTTAGTCCTCATCAGTTCAAGGACAAGTCAGGAAAGTATAACAGTCATTCAAGTTTTTCTTTTGCATATAAGAGAAATGATTACTTCCATAGATATTCTAACCGTGATGTAGTTAAGCATCAAACACAGAAAATGTGGGTTAAGAAGACGGATGTGTCCATGAGAAGTGAGACCAAGCAGAAGAAGAACCTTTCGTATCCTCCTACAAGGAATGTATAGCGGAATGGAAGACGAAGGAATTTCTGCAATTTCTGCAAAATCAGTGGCCATTGGGAGAAGAAGTGCTAGAAATTGCACCCTGAAATTCGCCAAAATTCAAACAAGTGGAATGTAAAAGAGCTTGTGAAGAAGGAGGCTCCATCCACCATTGGAAAAGCGCGATTACGAGATGAAAGTGCTTGGTGCTGGTTCGGTAAGTAGTTCATAATGTTTCTGCAAGTTTTATTTCTACTATGTTGCAAAATTTTGAGTTTTATGGGGGAAGGTATCTCCCTTTTGATGGAAAACACTCAAAAAATTTCCGACTCGGAATCGAGAAGTAATGGCATCATTGTAAAGGACTGGACGAGAAAAATCCAACGGCATGAAAATCACGCCAAACGGCCTCCGAATGAGAAAGTTTCTTCTTATCTTGGATCTGGTCAATGGCCGCAGCCGAATTATCAATAGCAGTCGACGAAGACAGTGACGCCTCTGCGCTCATGTTCAAGTTCTCGGAAGATTTGAGACCATCGTCTCTCATTGGCTCCGCCATGGATCCTGTGCAAACAAACCTCAGCTGCCTCAGACGTGCCCGTGAGAAGTCTCATGCATTAATTCGACATTCTGCAGGAATCGAATCCCATCCAAGTTCAAGACAGCAAGATCATATAAAATGGATATGCAGCCTGCAGTCTTAGTGATCACAAACTCTATAACCCTCCATGTAGCCATTATTAGGAACTTCAGTTAAAGATCCGTGAGGCAGGTGCCACCATGGAAAGAGAGCCGCCAAATCATGGAGATGATCTTGACAACCTGGAGGCGATCAATGCATGCTCACTTGGATGCTTTGACTCAATGATTTTTGTCCTTCCGTCGATCACAACGAGAAGTCGTGCTGCAATAGTCACCCGAGGATAGCGTCAGGTCCCTGTGAGGCTGCATAGGAGGAGTCCCCGAGATCAATGACTTTGCAAACGTTGCTGGAGATAGCTTGATGTTGAAGGATTGCTGGGAGAAGCATTGGCTGGAGGTTGATCTTAAATCGGCCTGGTTCAAAACCTTCAGGCGATCGGTAGAGGAGGTGGGCGAAGGAGATTCTTTGTTCAAATCCGTGAGCGACCAAGACTCTAGATCTTTTCAAATCCGTGAGCTGATATGCATGAAAGCAAAGCCTCATGATTGCCGCCAAAATGATGGATGATGCGCATTATAATAATTCTTTCCATGCCAGAGTGGGAGGCGTTAGCATTGCGGAGCTTAACCGGCTCGAAGTCGACTTTCTTTTTCGTTTGGATTTCTGGATGAAGGTCACCGCTAGTGTATTCGAAAGCCTGCTTGGGAGACAAGATCTTCATTTAAGATTAAGAAGAAGGTCGCACAAAAGGATGATCTCATCGATTTGGATAGTTTGATCCGCAGCCAGATTTTCTGCATGAAAAGAGCGATTTGGCTAGTTTTAGCCGCGGCTCGATTTTCTAGATATTTTATCAGCAATTTCTCCAGAAACCCCAGGAGTCGAAAACCCTTGCAAGATGGTGGTGATCGAGGGTATCAGTTAATGGCTAGATGATACGAGATCACACATCTTGTCTATAGAGACCATCTTGCCACCTTGATGGCGCAGATCATGCTTCATCTATTTGGAGATTTTACTCGGATTTTTAAATCCAATTGATTCCCATATATCGAGGATTTTGTTTTTTGGTGTTTGGAGAGGTCAGGCCATGGATGGTTTATAGTGCACTCTCAATACATACCTTGTTACACACGTCGGGTTTACTAGGGTCCACGACAATAATGTCGATGGGATTTAAAGCTCAATGATTTTTTGTGCGATGAGTTATGATCTAATTTGAAAACCATTTTTTATAATATTTCCATATGCATGTAGTGGGATTTGGTTTTTTCACCACTAGTGCAATCAAAAATTTGGCACATAAAAATTGCCTTCAAAATTTGATGTAATTGTCATGTAAAGGCCATAATTACTTGATTATGAAGCATTGAAAAAGGCTTGTTTAGCCACTCTTACGTGAGGAAGAGTGAGAGGCATATTTTTGCGCATTAAGCCTTGTTGTCTACTTTGTAAAAGTTGATTGAGGCAAGCCTATTTTTGGCATTTTCATGTAAACTTGACCAATGAGTGTGGTTATAAACTCTTGGCAAGTGTTTCAAAAAATGTAAACATGTATGATTAGTCACAGATCCAAGTTATCATCAATTACAGGTTGCAACTTTAAGCAGATGTGGGCGTTTGCATTCCGATTCCGAAGAACATAGGTGAAGGAGTCTTGAGGGGATGTGCCTTTTTCATGCATTTGTGTTGCAGCAGTTGCAGGTGTTGGTGTTGCGTTCTGATTCCAAAGAACAGGGGCGAAGGAGTCTTAAGGGAACATGCCTTTCAGAGACATTTGCATGCACTTGATGATGGATTGAAGATGATACTTTTGGAGACCAAAAGTTTCTTTTGTGGGGAGGTGTGATCCGAATGGATCTCCACACGTGAAATAACTTAGCGCCATGTTGATTTCAAGGTGGCGAAAGTGTTTAAGTGGATTTAAATGATGCTTTCTTGAGTTTTTTTTCTCACGCATTTAATTATGCATTTGTGGGAAAAATACTTCATGCATTTTTCATATTAGTTTGATTAATGTTTTTATGAAGTGCTCATGCATTTTATGAGCTTTAATAACTCATACATTATTATTATTCACTTGTAATTAAAATGATTAATATTT
>ML801067.1:359218-406662 GCA_009831015.1 Picea engelmannii
TTATATATACTATACTTATTTCATTTATTATATCATACTAAATATTCAATTATTTTTATTCTCATACTACTTTTCCTACAACATAATCATCTTCACATTTTACTTGGGGCACCAATCATTTATTTACCATATTTTTATTACTTTTATCCTATATTCTCTTGAGTCTTATACTACTCTATTATTGCATTATACTTTAGCTTATTCTCTTATTTTATCCCACATTACCACGTTCACTTTGTATACAAAATTATTCTATTCCATCATGTAATTCTTTGTATGTAATACTTATAAAAAAAAATTCAATTTCTTTTACATTATCTTCTCACATAAATAGCTTTGCTTCAATTACTTAAATACAATCCAGTTTACCTATATATTTCTCTTTTTTACTATATTAATGTTGTTTGTTCTTCTTTATAGATTGCATTTACATTGTATATCTTATCTTTTTTATTATTAATTTATATTGTTCCACTAATAACTATGATATATCCCATTGTATATTTTATCTTTTTTATTATTAATTGTTCCACTAATAACTATGATATATCTTATTTAGCTATATTTCACATTATACAAGCATTCTCTTATGAGTTTTTGTCTTTGGCTAGGGACTATAGCATTCACTCGATGCATTCTGTTGTAATAGTAGGTATATTTTATAGTCTTTTGACAATAAAATTGCCTAAGTTTTCTTTAATATATTTATTATTCCATTTTTTCCAAAAACATTGTATTTTTTAAATATTCTAATTTCTTGTATCTAATTTTCGATTGGTTGAAATCTTATTGATAGGACATAATTCCTCTAGTGTGTTCAATTTTTTTTTGTTAATTGTCAGAGTTATAAATTAATTTTCAAAAAGAAATTATATAAATTATATCATTAGATTATTTTGAGGTTATGTCTTGGTTAAGGTAAAGTAGACACACACTCTAGCTCTATGGCATTGTTTCCCTGCATTTGAGGGTCCCTTCTCCTGCCACGGCTCCATGCTCCACCACTCCATACACAACTCATGTCCCTGATTTTGTCCCTGATTCTTTTTGCTCTGAGTCTGAGTCTGCAACTTGGAGTCCTTGATTCTTTTTTCTCTAAGTTTCAGTTCCCCAAGTCAATTGCTCCAACGACGTCCAATCCTCTTCACTGGTAAATGCTCAAATCTCATAGTTCTGTAATTCATTTCATTTTATTTTGATTGAAAGATCATAAATTGGCTTATTGGTGACTAAGGCTCATAATATTCTTCACTATTTGAATTGAATTTCTTATTGCAGGAATCACAAACATATCAACCTATTTCATGTGGATAAAGTTCATGGAAATCAGAGTGTACCTGGATGTCGATGTTGCTTCACATCTACAAGGGTGGAAGGGGAAGAGCGGACCTATTCATAGCACTTGATATATTATGGGTTAATATCTAGATCTAATTGTAAAGAACTTACATTTAGTTAAAAGGTATGGCCTTCACGTTCTCTTTAGCACACACTTATTTTCTTAGTCTTCAAGTTTTGCTTTGCATGTCTACCTGATCTGATCAATTTATTTCCTTTAACTTTTCCCTGGATACTTAAATCTTACTTTCTGCAAATTTCAACAAAATGGGCATCTCTGGGGATCTTAAAATTCGAAGTGGTGATAGATGGTCATCATCGACACCAACCAACTTGGACTTTCAAGGCATGGTTGACACATGCTTGTCTCAATTCCCTTCCAATTTATGATGCCTCTTTGTGAGTATTTCATGAAAGGGTGGAGTAATAACTGAAGAGCTTGTGCTGCTCTGTGAGTATTTCATGAAAGGGGAGGATAATAACTAAAGAGCTTGTGTGTGTTTTAAGTCTGTGGGGTTTCTCGAATAAAAATTCCTTCATTAAGACACTTGAGTGAATTCGGTCTAGGAAAATATATGAAGCAGATCTTATAGAACAAAATGATGCCCATTAATAGCATTGGAAGGTGGTGAATGGTAGTAAATTGATCCTATGAGTGTGAACGGAGAGATTCTTAGTGTAAATGTGAAGATATAGTTGGGTAGTTTGTTGCAATCTTAACATGAGCGTTATGTAAAATAAAAGAGGGGTTATTTCTGCATTAGGTGCACTAGGTATTGGGATGAGCATATTCTTTGGGGGGGTTGTCCTTATATTGCTAGCAGAACTCTATTATATCTTTGTGTGGAAGAGGCACAACATCCTGAACAAAAGATGATGCAAAATAGGTACATAGTGAAATGGAGAAAGAGGAAACGTTTCCCATGAAGAGGAATTGGTTGGGTCCTTTGGGGGTTACTCTTTGTCCTTTGTGGATGCAGAGTTTGTGACAAATCTAATCCCCATGGGACTAGAGGCTTCTAAGCTGCACAAATTTTGAATGACTCTGAAAACTATTTTGACCATGGAAATATCAAGGCTCTAATTACATCCCCGTGTGGAAGGGAAGTCTGAAGAAATCCTAATTCTGGAGAAATTAAGGATTATGACATAGAAAAGAGCGACTAACCTTGAATTTCTAAAAAATTGCAGAGACAAAGACATTTTACCTAGGTTTGCAATCATTACCTGTCATAATTGTCTTTGTGAACAACATGACACATTGTTAATCTTGGACTGCTTCTAGTAATAGTATCGTTGTTAGACTCCAAATAAGGTGTCACTGGAACTACTCTTTTCCTGAGTGTATTTTTTGTAGAGGCAGTTTGGTTTGTTCATATTTGCAATAAATCATCCCATTTTTATTTTGTAATTATAAAAAAAACATATTGAAAACAAGATCCCTTTTGTGAATCTCGAGTACTTTGCACATGTTTTTTGAGTACACCAACAGTTCCTTCACCTCCTCCTCATGTACTTTTGTCTGCAAATTCCCAGTCATAGAATGACAATCCATCCTCCTGACCCCTAACCACCTTACTACCTACCAACTTTTTATCTTACAAGCATCGATGATAAACTCAGATTAGGGTTTCATGTCAATGTACTTATGTTTTATCCATAACTCTTACACTCCTACATGAAGAGTGACAGGAAAATCCATGATCTAGTCGAAATTATTGCAAAGGCTCTCGAAAGCTTCTAGTGCATTACTATCTCTCTACCAGAATATATTTAAAAGATGGTGATAAGGGTAGGATAATAATGGATTGTACTAGTGAAGGGGTTCTTCCCGTAGAGGTTGATGCAAATATTTCCTTTGAAGTCTTGTGAGCTATCTCTCTTGAGTGATTCCTTGCACTCTTGATTTTATAAACAATCTTCTGGAATTGCACGATGCTTTTGACATAGATTTCGCAGTTTCCCTAAACTTTTCATTGTCATTCTCTTGACAGCAAGAAAAATTTATCAGAGAGGCGTGAATGAGACTTGAACCGGATGCTGCGATGCACCGTTTGTTCCACTCACTCTCTTGTGCAATGGACCACATTTTATTTAATGCATTAATGCCTTCGAATGATGGAGATCTAAATGTCCCAGGTTCATTCAATGCAATCTCATGCCTCCCTCTTCTCTATGTAATGCATGATGATAAATGGGAATCGATCAATAGATTGAGTGTAAACCTAATGAATAAGTTGGTAAGTCAGAGTCCCTCATTGAGTTTCCTATAAGTGAACCCATCATCCACTTTCTCACCATTTCTCATTTCATTGACTGTTGGCATGATGAAATGACGATTGGCATGATCTTGCTTAGACTTTTGACGTGGCAACCTAATTAATACTTTGTTTATTTAGCTATGTGGCTCTATTGCACTATAGTCGATGGAAACTCTAGCTCTAGCACAATTTCACTCAGGCGAGGAACTCTACAGTTGTGGGACTCGCTCCGTGGCTCAATTTTGATAATTTATTTTCAGTATTTAGATGTCTTTGTCGGATATATACATTCAGAGTTAAATCCATCCATCAAAGTTGTGAAGTGATAAATGCCTTATGAGTTTTTCATTCACCGTTATTTTTAATGTATAGCCAAAAAGATTATTACCATGGGTTGAGAAATGAGCAATTCATTTTGACCTAATAATATATTTCAAAATAAGATGTTAAAAAATTGAAGACAACTTTTCAGGTATAAATTTGAATATATATTCAAGATAATAAATATAAATAAGTTTACGTTCAACAAAATTCATTTAAATTAACAATGATTGGATTTGCATTAATTGCCATACAAATCTTATGATTTTTTATTTTTTATTAGATTTGACACGTAGCTTCTTAAACTGACAATAAGATTTGTACTTTTTTGATAGAAATAATGGTCTAAAATTTTAAGATTGTAACCCTAACCATTACCAAGAATAGTGAATGGGTAACGGGATAACAAAGAAAGCAATCTTAATGAAATGAAGCTTTAACTCAAAAAACCCTCTTGGAAAATAAAACATAAAAATTGTATTAGAATTGTAAATAAAAAAATTCTTATGATATATTTTAAGATGAATCATGTTTAGTCATTGGTTACACCTTTTCATGTACAATCGGTGCATTTTGCAGAGAAGTATTAAAACCTTTATGTTAGAAGAAGGCTCACCTCTTTGTTATGATATTGGACCTGTTCATGTGCTCTTTTAACATTTCAAACTATTAGAGGGTAAGAAGTTGTTATCCTCTTTTTTTCAATATTATGGTTTTATCTGAATGACTCATACTCTAGATTAGTCATTCCTCTTTGAAAAAATGGTCATGTCATTCCTTTTAACACTGAAAGAACCTATTGAATGTGTTCCAACATCAAGCAATAAAGTCTGTATTGAATCTTACGTAGTGCTATCAAATAAAAGAAATTGGACAAAGATGATATGTAAAAATTATTAAAAACCACATGTTTCATAAAAGGCAATGTCTATGCAAGTAAATGAAAAATCCATATTATATGGTTAAATATAACTCTCATGTGGTTATTGGACAAGATACTTCTTTCCAATAAAGTCCATCTAATGGTTGAGAAAATTAAAGTTATAGATAGAACCTCACACGTTCACGACAGATTTATGAGGCGAAGTTTAAATATCTTCAGTTATTACGTACACGTATATATCAAAGACAAATATATTAAAAAACTTACATAAATTTATTGTTTTTCTCCAAAACAAATCGTACAATTTAGAGATATATATGCTAAGGGGAATAATTTGCACCTTAGGAGCATGGGTTGATATCATTTTCAATTACAAATAAATTCCTGAAGATGGAGTGGTTGCGTCAGTAGAAAAGGAATTAGAGACGGAAGTTGATTAGGTTGGGTCAATTGTTAAATAGGGAAAACACCATTATCATTTATTTTAATTTACTTTAAAAGATGTCAAGTTTATTATTTACATTTCACAATAAACTTCAGATTTTTTACAACTATTTCCTTTATTTACTATATTAATATTGTTCTTATTTACTATATTAATATTGTTTTTTTTCTATATAAATTAAATTTACATTGTATATTTATATTTTTATTATTAATTATTATTAACTTATATTGTTCCACTAATAACTATGATATATCCCATTTAACCAGATTTCACACATTGCATTAAATCATATACTATTCACTAATAACTATGATATATCCCATTTAACCAGATTTCACACATTGCATTAAATCATATACTATTCACGTTCTTGTAAATTTGTAAGTACTCCTTCCATTGACATTTGGGATTAATGTAATGTTGTATTTTTCTTTTCATCATTAAACTTATACTTATTGTACATCAATTATGTGTCCTCCTATTATATAATAACTAATAATTTTTTTTTTTTTGTTAATTTGTGCGGAATCTGTTGGCTACGCGATTAACCTGTGGCTTGAGAAACCGTGACTCAGAGGCATCTAAGCCGTCAAAATCACCTGGGGATCGCACCCGGCCTGAGCCACACCAACCCTTAACATGGTTGGATTTTTTGTCCCCGCAGGTTTCGAACTGGTGACTTTAACATCACAAAGTGGCTTAACAACACACTCCGTCACTGACTATCCTACACCTCGGGGACTTCTAATAACTAATATTAACAACCATTTTATTATACTATTATATAATAATTAATATTAACAACCATTTTCATCATTAAACTTATACTCATTGTACATCAATTATGTGTCCTCCTATTATATAATAACTAATATTAACAACCATTTTATTGTACTATTATATAATAATTAATATTAACAACCATTTTATTGTAGTGCTCATTTACTAATATATTTTATAACCTTTTATTTATATTATAATAATCTATTTTCTTTCTTTTGTAAGGTATTAAATATATTATAATAAGTAGAAACATCAATATTGTAACAAATATCAATAGAACAACAAAATATATCAAGCGAACAACAAAATATAGAAAACTACAACATCAAAAATGATACTTTTATTTATAGAAATTCAAGTTCACTTGTCTCTTCGAGGGGGAAACCTCTAGCAAAGCATATTTCTATTACAAACATTCTCAAGACAAGACTTTCTCTTACCTTCTACTCCTATTTATAATAATTATGTCTTCTAAAAAACATTCTAGAGGAAGATATTTCTAGAATCATAAGCTTCTATTAAGTCTTTTTACATTAGACTTGTTCACATTATTAAATATCCCTTATTAACTAATGTCGGACTTTATTACATAAAAAATATATTATTTTACCTATGTGAGGGGTTAGGGAGGTTAAATCCCTAACGTGCCCTCTCCCTTAAATAACAACCTTGTCCTCAAGGCTTGAGATGAGGAAATTGTTGCAGAATGTTAGATGGCTCCCAAGTGGCATCTTCTGGAGTTGTATCTTTCCATTGAACTAACACTTCCTTGATGGTGCATCGATAGAGACGATGCTCTCACTAGTCCAAGGCTACTTATGGTTGCAACCAAATGGAACCTTCTTCATCCAAATCATGGAGATTTGTTTGAGTCTACCACTTATTTCCAATCACTTTCTTTAAGCATGAAAAATGAAAAACATGATGGAGCTTAGAATGACTAGGCAGAGCTAATTGGTAGTCCACGGGCCCCACTCGCTTAAGAATTGTATAAGGACCCGAAAATTTGGGGGAATGTTTCTGACAGTGTTTAGCTAAGTTAAGTCTGCTTATAAGATTGTAGACAAAGAAACACCTCGTCCCCTTCAACGAATTTATGTTCGAAATGACCTTGATTTGCTTGTTGCTTCATGCGACTTTGAGTCATGACCAAATTTTCTTTAAGGGTACAAAGAATGACCACTCAGAGTGTAAGATTGTTGTCAACCTCTTGCACTTTGGAGACACCTGACATGTATGAGAGAAACGACGATGGATTTTTCCTGTAGACTTCTTCAAAAGGAGTCATGCAAGTGGCAGTATTGTAAGATGTGGTGTACCACCATTCAGTTAGGGGTAATCATTGAGCCCACTAATTTTGTTTGTCGGATAAAAAACACCACAAATATGTTTTCAAACACTTGTTTACAACTTCAGTTTGTCATTCGGTGTAGGGATGATAAGCGGTGCTAAGATGCAATTGGGTTCCTTGGAGCCTGAACAATTTTTTCCAAAAATTGTTGGTGAAAGTTGGATCTCTATCTAAGACAATAGAATGAGGAATGACATGGAGTTTGAATATATTATCCATAAATATTTGAGCCACTGTGGATGCTTTGAAAGGGTGTTGAAGAGAACATAAATGAGCATATTTGGAAATACGATATACTACCACCATGATGACATAATTATTTCCATATTTAGGTAAGCCAACAATGAAATCCATAGAAATATCCCTCAAAATAGCAGAGGGGATCGATAGAGGCTACATTGTGCCTGGAGCTTTGACTGTTTCGCTCTTATTGCATTGAAAATTATCACATTCAGCCACAAAGGTGTGGATTTCATATTTCATACCGTCCCAGAAAAAAGAACGTTTGACTCGTTCATAGGTTTTGGTAAACCTTAAATTCCTAGGTGCAAGTAAAGCTAATGCAACTTAGAGAGAACAGTGGATTTAAGGTTATATAGTTTGATTAAATATAGGTAACCTTAATAGCAAAGCTCTTCATTGTGTCAATAATACCCTAGAGAATCTTGGGGATCATGTTGCAATTTTTGGATTAGGCTGGAAAGTTTTGGGTCTTGCAACCTGTTGATGGGCATATGTGACACACTGTCAACTGGAAGGATAGATCCAGACCAAGGTTGTCTAATTAACCCAATCTGTTTGGTATGATCTATCCTGATGGGTTTAATGGCTCTGTTATCCAACTAAGGTCCTAAAATAATGAAAGAAAATAAACTACCCTAAAGCTATAATTACGATACTATGTACACGAATCTAATTATTTACAAATTCTAAACAGAAACATAAATATGAACATGTGATTATGAACATGATATTTACAATTTGCAAGTTTTGGTGGATGTCTTGCGAAATCAATATTTTTGTTATTGTTTATGAAGTAGATAAAGAGCACATATTTTTTTATATTTTCTGTGTAATAATTTAAAATCTAAGAACTCAAAAGATACTAATAAAACATAATCTGAAACAAGAACATAATAATAGTCACAACCAATTTAAACTGTCTTATTTCACTAATGAATAAAATAACAGAAATTGAATGCGAATAAATCTAACCTGAGATTAGTCTCATACTATGTCTATATCCTTGTGCAATTCAAAGTTCCATCTATCTTGCCTGTGAGAGAAATCTGTAACATGCTTTGCCAACATCTCTAGAATAAACTCAAGGTATTTTGGGAGCAAGGATATAAAAATAGGGTGATAAACATATAGATCCAGTGACCTTGTAATGATGAATGTTTACAATAAAAGAAATTTTAATGTGAAACATTCATATGATACATCAACTTAACATCCAGCATAAATTGATGATATTAAAGTGAAATAACGATCACAGATATAATATATGAAACAACAAGTTATAGGCAAAATTTAAAGCGTTGAATAAAATGAAACATTACATGCTAATGAGACTAAAGTTGTATAACATATTAATATTCCATAATATAAGAGGAAAAACATAAATGTAACAGTGTCACACTGGTCTAAAGCCGAAATGTTAACAACTTGTCCATATAGTCTTTGGGAATTACATGTCCATCATGCGTTTTACAAAAGATCCCTTCACTAACAAGAGTGAACAGTATTTAAAGTAATCTAAGATCCAAATACTCATATCTCATAGGATAGAGTTGAATCTCCCAAAATCAAGTAATATTGCAAAAATAGTGGATTGGAAACCACTCATAACAGATTTGGTTTATTCAAAATTAAATCAAAGTTTTTATAAAACATAAAGATGGAGAAACTACTAATCATTTAGGCGTATATTCAAAAATATTTCCTCCAAGTAATCAACAGTAGAATCTCCCATTTCCTGAGAATAGAAAGACCAATTTTATATATTAGAAAAACAATTGCTAATCACTAATTATCATTATTAAAAGGACTGGCTACAAAATCGAAGATTCTGTAGCCAGTCTTTATTTTAGTAAACAAAACCACAATTCAAATCTACTTATTTCGACTTAGATAACAAAATCAAACGAAATCACAACAAAACGTTTTACCATTAAAAATCTACCAAAGAGGGATCAGACAATTCAGAGTTTATAATTTCCTTGGCACTGGTCGTATTCTTAATGACTATGCTTCCAGATCTCTTGATATGTTTAGTCTCCCTCTCTGCATGTGCCTTGAGATCAAGGTTTTCTTGCTTCAACAGATCATTCTGAGCAGTCAAAGTTTTAATTCGGACCTGTAAGAGAGGAACGTTGGTATAGTAACGCTCAACCCAATCGAGACATCCATCACAATGTACAGGGGAGATGGAAGATCAACAAGGGACACAATCGACCAAGGGTGCTTCAGTCTTACCTGTTGTTTTCTCCATATCTTTCCTAATACCCGAGAATCCTTCTTTACCCTTAAGGCATGGTGTTAAATTTGTCACGAAATCATATGGTTCAATATGAATGATAACCTCCCTCCTAGAAACTTGAATTTCTGGATCTTCTTGAGCTAGAAAATCCTCTATCTCATGATCCGAACCCTCATCGATATCGATTGGATCGATCGAGCTCAGATGAGTATCCTTTTGGTTCCTTAGTTTTCTAGAGATTAGGCGATCAACCTTCTTGTTCTTGAAACCCAAATCTGTGCACTGTTGTTTTGTTCCTTTACAGAGTTTATTGGCATCAGACTTAACATTAACATTCAAACTAGCATCATTCATAGGCATAAGAGGATCATTTCCCTTCAATTCATCAGTCACTTTCTCTGGAAATCTTGCAGGTGAAAACCTACATGGTGATCCTTTATCTAGAGGGGTTTTATTAGTAAAATCTGGTCCATTAATTGAATTACCGAAATGGTTTTCAACCACTAGCATGTCTGAGTTAGGGTTTGATGTTAAAAGAGGGTCTTTTGTAGGATCAGCCTGGGAGAAGCCATTCCTCATCAAAAATGTCTCCCAACTGTCACCTATGGTCGAAAGATGATACATCAACAAGATTTTAACCAATCCATGGTGAAAAAGGCTTGAATCGACACCCTGTCACTTGTAATGTTTGGACATATTATAAAGACTCATCAATAAGCAAAAGGGCATATCTAAATCGAAACCTATTAAATTCATGAGAAAACAGATATGGTAGATAAAGACCAGTCCGTATCGACCTTCACATGTTACAAATTGCTTGAGAATTAACAGTAGACTATGCCATCTAAGTTTTAACAGAGCGATAGGAATACCTTTTATGCAGCAAGTGGTTTTACGGGAGGTCATAAACAAACTCCACGGACATCTTCTATCCTAGCATTTTTAAACCACCTCTCTCCCTTTGATGGAAGCCCTGTTTATTTTCTCACGAAATCCTCTGTCAATTCTAACTGTATGTCTCCAATCTTGGCTCTGAAACCATCAAAGGTTTGTGCAAAAGATTTTTCCACTTGAAGATTATAACCCTCGAATTTTTTGAGGAATACATCCCAGTCATGCCCCTTTAGGTCATCGATAGCATCGTCATGGGATAATATAATAAGGCTTGGAATCCGTTCATCTCTATGTGAATGATGGGTGCCATGACCACTGTGATAAGGATGCAACAAAACTCACTCGGGATAGCTCTAGGTTCCCAACGTGCGAGGAACAGAAACAAGTCTGAACGGAGAGTGGAAGCATGAAAATAGTAGAGCCTGGGGGTTATCATAACTCATATAGTGAGAACGAAAACCAGAGGGTTCATTGTATTCCTTACCATCTCTTGCGATGAGTGCCTAACACTACAGAGTACAAAACCCTATGTAGATAATGAGTAGCTTCATTAATGTTTGGAGCCAGCAAGGTAAGGAGAAAACACAAGTACAACAATTTTGTACTCATTGGTATGAAGGTTGAAAAGACCATTGAAATCATGAGAAGAATATAAAAAATTAACCAAGGCTCTTCATGTATCAAAAAAAATTCAACAATGAACTATCAAACCATTGAAGTCATAACAAACATATTAACACAAAAAATCGATAATGGATTAATCAACCATTTCATAAGATTTGAATTTGAATTACATATGGATGGATTTTTAAAAGATATTTCTAAGGCACAAAATTATTGAACCAAGCCAAGTTTTATGTTTAATTCATGCTTACAGTCATGAATTAAAAATAAAACAAGCAAAAATGCAAATAATAAAAATTTAATACGGAAATATGTTAATCCAACAATCATTTCAAAACTCTCAAAAATGTTTACAAATTTGAGGTGATGACAGCTACAAAAAAGTGTAATCTCTTTTGAAAGTGTTAAATATCAAAAATAGTGTGTGGCTGCCAACAATGGCGACATACTAGGCGAAGTAGTTATCTTTCCATTACCAGAAAATTTATGTTAGGGTGAATAAAAAAGAATGAATTTTTAAGAAACAGTTGACAACAGGTCAAGCATCCTAATCAAAACTTAGAAAATAATGTAGTATAGCATCAGATGTGTTTCTGTCAAAAATGCAATTTGGTATCAAATCTAGATTACAATCGAAACAATGTTTAGGCAACCGACTCCGATATTGCTGACAGGGCCACTGCTACCAGCAGGCATCCATAGCCTCGACAGGGATGTCATTTAACCCACTCTAACACCTCTGTCCTATCCAAGAGTCGTCCATTCATGATAAAGAACATTTTTGCTTTTGATCAATTCAAAAGGACATACCTGAAAATTTTCTTAAACCTGACATTGCTTTGCTACCAACATGCTTGTTCAGTACCCCAGCGAAGTTGCCTTGGCATCATCCATGCATTTACCAGCTGCCATCACACATGTTCAGTGTCTCGACATGTTTACAGACACTTCCCACACCTTGTAGTGCTTTCAACTCTCTAGAATTTGTTTACAAATTTACAGAAAATTTATGATATTCAAGAGAGCGGGGTGATACTAAAAATATCAAATTTTGAAAACAAAACTTGATCTTTTACAACTTATTTTATCGTTTGACAACCTTCATCATGATATGAACACTTAGATTTCTATTAAGAAACCATCTCGAGGACAGGAAGGTATAATCGAGTTGTTTTCCTTAAAACATGGACAATGTTAAGAGTTTTATTAATGATAATCATGTCTTCTCGTAATTTTAAAGAGAAACCAAGAACACTGTTTTGAACAGAAATTTACTTCTGTTGATCTACTTTTTAGCATTCACAACACTGGTGCTTCTAGGAGTTGTCAGTTTTTTCTAATGAATGAAAATTATGATTTCCCTTCCACAAATGAAATGGTGACTCGGACATCATTATTTGAAAATAAATCAAAATCAAGAAAAATTAAAAGAACCAAAATCAAAAAACAGAAAATAAAATTAAAAGAAATACAATATGTACAAAAGGTGGATCTAAAATCATTAGGTGAAATACCTTTTGAGAGCCTGGCCATTCACTAGGAAAGTGCCTGGCTATCCCTCCAAATTATGAAGACAGAAAGAGTTGGGACCCAATTTTTTAGAAATTACCAATGGTCCCAACCACAGATTAAGGAACTTGGTGTGTTCCCCCTTTCCCTCATGAGCTTTGTCCCGCTTGGGAACCAAGTCTCCGACATCGAAATTCCTATCTGAAGAATAATTTGAATCAAACCATCTTTTTACAATTTGTTGATGTTGATCCAGTTTCTGCTTTGCTTGTGTTCTCACTTCCTCTAGTTTCAATAAGGCGTTTATTCGATTTTCTAGAGGAGGGCATTCCTCTTCTTGAACTTTTTGTGACAGTTGCAAAGAAGGAAGTAGAACATGCGGAGGGAGAATTGCTTATCTTCCGTAAACGAGGAAGAAAGGAGAATTACCAATAAAGGCTTTTGGGGTTACCCTATCATTCCAAAGTGCATTATACAGTGCATTGTGCCAGTTCTTGTGATTTTCTGAAACTGTTCTTTTAATAATCTTGATTAAATTTTTGTTCATTGATTTTGCTAGGCCATTTCCTTGAGGATAGTATCTTGCAAAATACTTAAGTTTAATCCCTTTTTCCAAAGCGAAAATGTTCATATCATGGGATGAAAAGTAAGAGGTGTTATCAAATACCAGACATTCGAGAATGTTGAATCGAGCGATTATATGAGAGTTAAGGAAAGATACTTCCTGATTTGTGTTCACCACTTTCAAAGGTATAGCCTCAGGCCATCTAGTAAAATAATTTGTTGTTGTAAGGATATACTTGTACTGCTACGAAGAAGAAGGATTAATTGGTCCTATGATTTCAAGGCCCCATTGTTGAAAAGGAAATCTACAGTAAGATGTTGCAAAGGGAATGTTGCCTTTTTCACCTGTCCTGCTGCCTTTTGGCAGATTATGCATTTATGACACAACGCATGGGCATCTTTAAACAAAGTAGGACAATAGTACCTAGCTCTTAGCACTTTGTGGGCAGTGGTATCTCCACCGAAATGGCCATCGGATTCACTTGCGTGAAGTTCATAAAGCACTCTTTCTGACTCTTCCTTTTCTAAACAACGCAGAAAAACACCATCAAAGTTATTTCGAAATAATACATCATTTATTAATTGGAAAGATGCAGATTTTATCCTGAGTGCTCTTCTATTTTTAGGATCAAGATTTCGAGGAGCAAATCCATGTGTCAAATACAATTTAATGTTCTCATACCAAGAATTGACAGTAACTTGTGCACAACTGATTTGTTTTTCGTTATGCTGATTTGCAGTTATGGTGTTGATTTGACTTTCCTGTTCTTCAACTGAATCAACCACTAGTTTACATAGGCCTTGACCTCTAACAATCTGTGCAGGGGTTATTTCAAGGTCATATTCCTGTAATGAAGTCATCTAATTTTCCCTTTTCTTTCTCAGTTCTTTTTGTACTAACAGGTTTCTTACAGCTGGGTAAGGAACAATAACCTTGGTCCTGGATTTCAATAGGTATGACCGAAAGTGTTTAACTACTTTGAAAACAACATATGCATGTTGATCTACTGCCAGGTAGTTAAGATCTGCTCCTTTGAAAGCTAAGCTCATGAATGCAATGGGTGTCTCATTGTTTTCAACATTCTTCTGCGTTAACATAACATCGTAAGATTGGTCAGAAGCAAAGGTATAAAGAGTGAAATCCTGAGAAAAATCGGATTCATCAAGGAAGGGGATTCTATTATTTATTTTCTAATTGAATCAAAGGCCTAACTTTCTTGTGGTCCCCAATGGTACAAAACATCCTTTTTAATTAAATTATGTAATGATATTACCATTTCTGAGAAGCTTGGGACAAATCTTCTAACGAAATTAATCTTGACCAAAAAGGACTACATGGCGTTTTTAGAAGGAGGAGGGGGAAGCTTAGCAATAGATTGGGTTCTTTCAGGGTCAATAATCATTCCATCCTTAGACACTATAAACCCAAGAAGTTTACCTTTCTCTACTACAAAGACCAACTTATTAGGGTTGAGGGATATGCCGAACTTGAGACATCATTCCAAGACAGCCCTGAGGTGAGACACGTGATCTTTCTTATTTTTAGAGAATACGGTGACATCATCAAGGTAGACCATGACCGAATGGTTAATGAAGCCATGAAAAGAAATGTCCATTTCTCTCTGGAAAGTGTCATCGACGTTTATCAGTCCAAAAGGCATTTTCCTGTAGGCATAAGTGCCCCATGGGGTGCGAAAGGTGGTTTTGAGTTGATCTAAGGGAGACATGAGGACTTGGTTGTATCCCGAAAATCCATCTAGTAAATATAGTCCTTTGGAACCAGACACCTGTTGTAGAATTTGTTCCATTGGAGGAGCATGGTAGTTATCTTTATCAGATGCTCGGTTCAGGTTCCGAAAATCGACACAGAGTCGAATTTCACCACTTTTCTTCCTTACAGGGACTATATTAGACACCCATTGTGTGTTCCTTGCCGAGAAAATTATCTTTGCAGATAGCAATTTATTCAGTTCCTTTTTAATAGTGGGTTCCAATTTAGGGTGCATCTTCCTCAATTTTTGTTGAAAAGGTTGTTTCTAGGGTTTCATGGGGATGACATGTTGTATGGTATCGGGGTCAAATGTTTTCAAGTCATCATATGTCCAGCAAAAACATCTTTAAATTCTTTAAACAAATTTATAAAAGAAGATCGTTCTTGCTCTGAACATCCTGTTCCCAGATTAATATTTTGAGGATTATTCTTTGTTCCTAAATTAACCATTTCATAAATCAAAGAAGAACTGTTCGTTTTACAATTAATTGTCCCTCTAAATTTATCATGCAAGTCATAAAATTTCTCTAGTCTTACAATAGATCTAGGGATAGAGTTTACCAGATCAGATGTCAATTCAGGAGATCTAGGATCTGATATTACCGTGAAGTTTCGAAGGTTTCAATCGTGAGTGCCTTCATCAATAACTGCACCTTGGAAGGTATCTTCCATATGTAGGAAGTTGATAATCTGTTGGTCATTGTCAAATACTCTCCAATTTGTAATGTTATCCGGGATCGATGGTCTGAACAACAATTCAATTGAAAATGCATTAGGGAAAAGACCTTCAACAGGTAATAGTTTAGAAGCAACATTGGCCAATAAATCATCCTCTGAATTACTCAACCTCGGAATGAAATTTATTTTAAATGATAAAAATTTGTGCATCAAAATCCATACCTCTATCTGGTAGCTTTTCATATGTGGTGATAAGAAATGTATGGTATTTCTTACCTGCTTAAACATGATTTATGAATCACCAAATACCATCAAATTATGCACATCCATATCCAAATCTTTCCTAAGTCCTTGTAGAAGTGCTTCATACTCGGCGGTGTTATTATTGCACTCAAACTCTAGTTGGCAAGCAATACAAGTCTTATTACCTATAGGATCGATGAGTACACAACCAACGCCTTCTCCTTCTTTGGATTTGGATCCATCAAAGTATAAGGACCATATATGTTCTTTGTCGGAAGTACTTGGCATATTAGTCAAAGCTAACATTTGAGTGTAGGTTGCAACTTCAGATTGCTGCGCAAGATTAGTGATAGGAGAGATTTCGGTCATGAAATTACCAAAGAAGGTATGCATTCCCTGCATTTCAAATTAATTAACAGATGTAATGAAAGGTTCATTTGCATCATTTAGATCCGTCACGGTATACTTGAAATAGCGTTCTCTGTTTGTCCTGATTTTGTTGGCCTGTCCATTTTTCAGGCAGCCACAAGTGAGATCAATATGTGGCAAAGTAACCATGCAAATGCTCTGATCAATCCCTACTTAGGAACAAACCATAAACTTTGGGGATATCAACAACGATAATATCAATTATCTGATCAACTTTCAGATTGGATGATAGTCTAATCAGTACATTTTTAAGCTCACCAATTACTTTAACGTTAGTTCGATCTAGCTGAATGATTTTAAGGTCAGAAGGTTTAACTTCTGCATTTATTTTTTGGAAAATAGATAGAGGCATCACGTTTGATGATGCACCAGAATCGACCATTCAATTATGTACATTTCGATTAAAAATTTCAAAGGTTAACAAAAAAGGCTGGACATTCTTTTGAGCATTAACAACAGAATTCTGTTGATTTTTAGTTGTTGTCCCTAAAACATTCTATCTATATCTCCTACAGTTTTTTCTGCTAAGTCCCTTTTCTATAGAGGTTCAGATGTTGTTTTAGTTGGGACCCTTTTGGGAGTATTTAAATCAATTTCTGTTGATTTTTTTATATTAGGATCGTTCTTTTTACTCTTTTCATCGATACTTTGAAGCATTTTCTGCAAAATAAGGGGGAATTTTAGCATATCAAAAACAGAAATATTAGCCCTCAATTTTTTTAGATCTTCAATTAAATCGTATTCTAAAACAAGGGTTGCTAAGATTTGTTTAATTTCAGTTTGCTTTGGCTGTCTTGGAAACACATTTTTACTCATTTCAGAAGAGGGTTTGTTTTGGGTTTTGCTTCTTGTATTGTAGGGGTGGACAATTTCAAAGTTTGCTTGGAAAATACTATCCTACAGGTGACCAAAAATGGAAGTTGACGAATCTTCCTCTTCCAGCACCCCTTCCTCTACTACATCTTCAGAGTTATCAGGAGGAACATAAGAAGAATTCTCATGATCTTCTAAGATAGTTTGCAAAGCATACTGTAAACTTTCAAAATTTAGACCGTCTGTGGTCAGGTTTGGCCAGTTTGGAGGAAAAGGTTTTCTGAAAGGAGGTTTAAAACTTACTTTTCTTGTTGATGCCTCCTCGGCTAATCTCTTCAGGTCAACGACTTGATTGGACAATTTTTGGAAATCTTTCTGCAAACTTTATAAGTCTAAATTTTCTTGTTGATTCTTAAGTTCGGATGGCCTAGCAAGAATTTCTACTTTCTTTTTAGAAGATGAAGTTGTTTCAACTTCACTGTGAATATTGTCTTTTAATCTTAATATATTTTTTTCAATTTGGCTTGCCTCCTCAAAGGCTTCTAATAATGTGTTATTTTTATCCCTTTTGACCCATATGGCTATATTATTGTGCAAGGCTTTAGTAGAATATGAAACAATTAGACTTTCTGTAGGCATTGAATCTGCAGTGATTTTATTCTTCAAAGTGAGAAACATTTGGTTAAAGTCTTTCACTTTTTCCTTAGGATTCATTTTCAGACTGGAGAGTTCCATAACCAAGATTTCAGGAGATTTATAATCTCCAAATTTTTCCAAGAAACAAGTTTCAAACTTGTCCCAAGAGACGATGGTCTGGGGCTGCTGGGCAAAATACCATGTGGAGGCATTTCCTTCAAAATTATAAGGGAATAATATGAATACTACATCCTCTTGTTCAACACTCCAGAGTATAATGGCCAACATAAAAATTTTGATGTGATCCTCAATAGATTGTTTAGAATATGGATCAAATTTAGGCAACCATTTCTCCAGGTGTTTAGGTAGTGGGTTCTGAGGTCCGGGTACAACCACGACATCTTGATCAAGCCAAGGCCTAGCAGGGTTGTTTTGATTTTCCATGGGAGTTGGTGGTGTCGAAGGCTCAGATGGTTCTGATGAAGAACTACCTTCATCTGAAGACTCTCCTCCTAAAGAGGATGGAGATGAATCAGGAGGGGAAGGTGGAATACCAGATCCTCCAGATCCAAGGGTAGTTGTTTCAACAAGATTGGTAGTATTATCACCTAAAGGGTTTTGGAGTATACCAGTGCCTTGAAGTTGTTCTCGGATATCCGAGAAATCTAGGGGTTGATTAAGTGCCCTCCCAGGTTGTTTGATACGGGATAAGGCACTATGTGTTCTTATGAGTGACTAACGAACAATTTCTTGGACGCTAGCCCCTTGAGGAACTGGTGTCACTGGTTCAATGGGAATCTCAGGGTTATCGTTTGAGGTAGTTGTTGTTTCAAGTGTAACGTTGTTGTCTGAGAGACTACACGTTGCTACAGGGGAGCGAGTGTGTGGGGGAGGAGTCTTGTGACCTCCACGTGCCATCAATTGAACTCAAGCCCTCCTTCTAGCGCCATTTGTTGATGGGCATATGTGACACACCGTCAATTGGAAGAATAGATCCAGACCGGGGTTGTCTAATTAACCCAAGCCATTTGGTGTGATCTATCCTGGTGGGTTTAATGGCTCTATTAGCCAACTGAGGTCCTAAAATAATGAAAGAAAATAAACTACCCTAAAGCTATAACTACGATACTATGTACATGAATCTAATTATTTACAAATACTAAACAGAAACATAAATATGAACATGTGATTATGAGCAGGATATTTACAATTTGCAAGTTTTGGTGGATGTCTTATGAAATCAATTTTTTTGTAATTGTTTACGAAGTAGATAAAGAAAGAACATATATTTTTATATTTTTTGTTTAATAATTTAAAATCTAAGAACTCGAAAGATACTAATAAAACATAATCTGAAACAAGAACAGAATAATAGTCACGACCAATTTAAACCGTCTTATTTCACTAATGAATAAAATAACAAAAATTGAATGCGAATAAAACTAACCTGAGATTAGTCTCATACTGTGTCTATATCCTTGTATAGTTCAAACTTCCAGCTATCTTTCTTGTGAGAGAAATCGGTAACAGACTTGTGCTAACATTTTCAGAATAAAATCAAGGTATTTTGGGAGCAAGGATATAAAAACAGGGTGATAAACATATAGATCCAGTGACCTTGTAATGATGAATGTTTACAGCAAAAGAAATTTTAATGTGAAACATTCATATGATACATCAAATTAACATCAAGCATGAATCGATGATATTAAAGTGAAATAACAATTAGAGATATAATATATGAAACAACAAGTTATAGATAAAATTTAAAGCGCTGCATAAAATGAAACATTACATGCTAATGAGACTAAATTTGTATAACATATTAATATTTCATAATATAAGAGGCAAAACATAAATGGAACAGTGTCACGCTGGTCTAAAGCCGAAATGTGAACAACTTGTCCATATAGTCTTTGGGAATTACATGTCCATAATGCATTCCAAAAAAGATCCCTTTACTAACAAAAGTGAACAATATTTAAAGTAATCTAGGATCCAAATACACATATCTCACATGATAGAGTTGAATCTCCCAAAATCAAGTAATATTACAAAAATAGTGGATTGGAAACCACTCATAACAGAGTTGGTTTATTCAAAATTAAATCAAAGTTTTTATAAAACATAAAGAAGGAGAGACTATTGATCATTTAGGCATATAATTGAAATATTTCCTCCAAGTAATCAACAGTAGAATCTCCTATTTCCTGAGAATAGAAAAACCAATTTTATATATTAGAAAAACAATTGCTAATCACTAATTATCATTATTAAAAGAACTAGATACAGAATCGAAGATTATGTAGCCAGTATTTATTTTAGTAAATGAAATCACAATTCAAATCTACTTATTTTGACTTAGATAACAAAATCAAATGAAATCACAACAAAACATTTTACCATTAAAAATATGCCAAAGAGGGATCAGACAGTTCAGAGTTTATAATTGCCTTGACACTGGTTGTATTCTTAATGACTATGTTTCCAAATCTCTTGATACATTTAGTCTCCCTCTCTGCATGTGCCTTGAGATCAAGGTTTTCTTGCTTCAAAAGATCATTCTAAGCAGACAAAGTTTTAATTCGGGCCTATAAGAGAGGAACATCGGTATAGTAACACTCAACCCAATCGAGACATCCATCATAGTGTACAGGGGAGATGGCAGATCGACGAGGGACACAATCGACCAAGGGTGCTTCATTCTTACCTGTTGTTTTCTCCAGATCTTGCCTAATACCCGAGAATCCTTCTTTACCCTTAAGGCATGGTGGTAAATTTGTCACGAAATCATATGGTTCATTATGAATGATAACCTCCCTCCTGGAACCATGAATTTTTGGTTCTTCCCGAGCTAGAAAATCCTTTATCTCATGATCTGAACCCTCATCGATATCAATCGGATCGATCGATCTTAGATGAGTATCCTTTCATTTCCTTAGTTTTCTATAGATTAGGCGATCGACCTTCTTGTTCTTGAAACCCAAATTTGTGCACTATTTTTTTGTTCTTTTACAGAGTTTCTTGGCATCAGACTTAACATTAACGTTCAAACTAGCATCATTCGCAAGCACAAGAGGATCATTTCCCTTCAATTCATCAATCACTTGCTCTGGAAATATTGCAGGTGAAAACCTACACGGTGATCCTTTGTCTAGAGGGGTTTTATCAGTAAACTCTGGTCCATTAATTGAATTACCAAAATGGTTTTCAACCACTTCTTGTCTAAGTTATGGTTTGTTGTTAAAAGAGGGTTTGTTGTAGGATCAGCCTGGGCGAAGCCATTACTCATCAAAAAGGTCTCCCAACTGTCACCTATGGTTGACAGATGATACATCAACAAGATTTTAACCAATCCATGGTGAAAAAGGCTCGAATCGACACCGTATCGCTTGTAACGTTTGGACATCTTATAAAGACTCATCAATAAGTAAAAGGGAATATATAAATCAAAACCTATCAAATTCATGATAAAACGGATATGGTAGAGAAAGACCAGTCCATATCAACCTTCACATGTTACAAATTGCTTGAGAATTAACAATAGATTATGTCATCTAGGTTTTAACAGAGCGATAGGAATACCTTTTATGCAGCAAGTGGTTTTACGGGAGGTCATAAACAAACTCCACGGGACTTCTTCTATCCTGGAATTTTTAAACCACCTCTTTCCCTTTGATGGAAGCCCTGTTTCTTTTCTCACAAAATCCTTTGTCAATTCTAACTGTATGTCTCCAATCTTGGATCTGAAACCATCAAAGGTTTGTGCAAAAGTTTTTTCCACCTAAAGATTATAAACCTCGAATTGTTTGAGGAATACATCCCAGCCATGCCCCTTTAGGTCATTGATAGCATCATCATGGGATAATAAGGCTTGGAATCCATTCGTCTCTATGCGAATGACAGGTGCCATGACCACTATGATAAGGATGCAACAGAACTCACTCAGGATAGCTCTAGGTTCCCAACGTGCGAGCAACAGAAACAGGTATGAACGGAGAGTGGAAGCATGAAAATAGAAGAGCCTAGGGGTTATCATAACTCGGATAGTGAGAATGAAAACTGAGGGTTCATTGTATTCCTTACCATCTCTCGTGATGAGTGCCTAAAACTACATATTACAAAACCCTATGAAGATAATGAATGGCTTCATTAATGTTTGGAGCCAGCAAGGTAAGGCAAAAATGCAAGTACATCAGTTCTATACTCATTGATATGAAGGTTGATACGACCATTGAAATCATGAGAAGAATATAAAAAATTAACCAAGGATCTTCATGTATCAAAAACAATTCGACAATGAACTATGGAACCATTGAATTCATAACAAACATATTAACACAAAAAATTGATAATGGATTAATCAACCATTTCATAAGATTTGAATTTCAATTACATATGGATGGATTTTTAAAAGATATTTCTAAGGCACAAAATTATTGAACCAAGCCAAGTTTTATGTTTAATTCATGCTTACAATCATGAATTAAAAATAAAACAAGTGAAAATGCAAACAATAAAAATTTAATAAGGAAAGCTTTTAATTCCGCAATCATTTCAAAACTCTCAAAAATGTTTACAAATTCGAGGTGATGGCAGCTACAAAAAAGTGTAATATCTTTCAAAAGTGTTAAATATCAAAAATAATGTGTGGCTGCCAACACAACCATTCCTAGCAAACAGCTTGAAGCAAGTCTACAACAATGAATGAGAGGTAAAATAAGAACCCTTTGTCTTTGTATTTCCTTGAAAGAGCATCCACAACCACATTTTATTTTCCCTTCTTGTAGATGATCTCATAATCATATCCAAACAACTTGGTCACCCAATTTTGTTTCTTCAGGGATGAAATTATTTGTTCCAGAAAATACTTGAGGCTACAATGATCAATTTTAATTTGGAAGTGTTGACCTAATAGATATGGACGTTAGAGATCCATTGCATGTAGAATAACCAACATTTCCTTTTCATATGTTGATTGTTCCAAATGTCGCTCTGATAGTTGTTTTCTAATGTAAAGCCAAAGTTCTAACATCTTGCATGAGGACTATCCCATTTCCTTTCCCTAACACATCACATTGATAAACTATTAGGGGTTGTGCCCCGATAGGGGTTGTTCAAATAGCATCTTTCAAGGCTTGGAAGAATTGATCAACTGCTAGAGTCCAATCAAAATCATTCGTTTTAAGGAGAGCAGTGAGAGGAGTTGTAGTTTTTCCATAATTCCAAAAAAACTTGTGATAATATCCCATTCAACCCAAGAAATCATCCAATATTTTAAGAGTTTTAGTGCAAGGCCAATCCTTCATAGCTTCAATTTTCTTAGGATCCACCCATACACTATCGTTACCTACAATATGACCTAGGTACTCAACTTCAGAGGTGGAAAAAGCACATTTAGATTGTTTGAGAAAAAAATTGTGCTTAGAGAGTAGATGGAAAATTTGATCCACATGGGCGAGATGGACTTGCCAAGTTTTACTATAGATGGAAATATCATCAAACAAAACTAAGACAAAATGATGGAGGAAAAGACAAAAGACATGATTAATGAGACTTTAAAAAGTGGAGGGGGAATTACACAGGCCAAAGGGCATGACCAAGAACTCATAGTGACCCTCATGAGTTCTAAATGAAGTCTTTGGGATGTATTCCTATTTCATGCATAGTTGGTGGGAGCTAGAAAAAAGATCAATTTTTGTAAAGTATTGGGCACCACTCAATTCATCCAAAAGGTCATCAATGACATGATTAGGGAATATTTCTTTGATTGTGAGTTTGTTGAGAGCACGAAAATCGGGACATATGTGCCAAGTGAATTATTTTTTAGTGCCATGACTACTGGAGAAGAATAGGGGTTGGTATAAGGACGGATAACACCATCTTCTAGCAATTATTAAACAATTTTCTCAATTTCATTTTTCTGGGAAAAGGGATGATGATAAGGGATAACATTGGGAGGAAGATTGTTGGTACTAGAGGAATGGAATGATCATGGGCACCACGGGAAGGGGGGATTCCATGGGGAGTGTTGGAGATATATTAATATCAAGAGAGTATAGATTGGAGGTCAAGGTGCACAAAGGGTGTCTCAACGACATGAATGGAATGGAGTTGGGAAATAATGCTAGAATGACCTTTTTTGAGTAACTTTTCCATTCGATGGGAACTGATGATCTTAGGTGAATCTGATGTGATGCCTTGGAATTTATACTATTGCCTCTCTGTTGGAATTGCATGGTTAGGTCATCAAATACCATGAGCATGGAGTCGAGAGTGTGTAACCATTCAACACCGAGCACAATGTCACAACTTCCCATGTCGATAGCAAACATATGAGATTTCAGGTGGTACTGAACAATTTGTAGGCCCATATTTTCACAACGCCCACCACATTTCATGGAAACACCATTGGAAATCATGATTTGAAAATTGCTGACTGCAGAGATATAGAAATTGATTTCCTGGGAAATCGACAATTAATACAATTATGGATGCTACCACTATCAATGAGGATTACCACTTTCACTTCCTTAATGTAGCCAATTAGCTTGAAGGTTTGGGGAGAAGAGAATATAGTGAGGGCATTCAATGAAATCAATGGTTCAACTTCTGGTGGATCATAGGGCGGAGTAGGATCATTTATTGGGGGTATTTCTTCCACCAAGTTTATAAGCGATAGATACCACTGCAATCGAGGTGAAGAGAGGAAGCCAATGGGATAGGTACCAAATAAGGGTTTCAGCGGGACCACTATACTCGTTTTATTTCACTCCTATGGAGTTATACTCCGACGTGAAGAATGCTACAATGAAGAAATGCCCAAATAATTAGCAGGGAAAAATGTGTAGGAATTTCGCAACCAAGGTGTAGGAGGCAGGTATGTGCAGTAAAATATCCCCTCTATTCATTTTCTATTCTATTTTGTTCCAAAGGGTTATATTTTTTAGGTGTCCTATAGAAAAGGGTTTTCCCTATGCTATAGCTCTTTGATATACATGTGGGGTCGAACAATAGTACTCAACCTAATATCTCAGGGCACCAACTAAGGAGGCTCGACCATACCCTTAGTCGTACTACTCGATTACCCAGGTACTAGAGAGTATCTTCCTGAGTGTTGTTCTCAGTGTCACTATAACATTCAAGCGGTTATTCGACTCATCTAGAGCTGGTTTCAGGAGACCTAGGGGACTCCCTATATACCTTATGGTACAAGGGAGTGATGACCATGTACAACTTCTATCTAATGTGGTACTACTCGAAGGGGTACCAACAGGGGTTATAAGGTTTCCAACAAGGTGAAAATTTTATTTTGGGTAACCCCATGAAACCGTTTGTATTTCATGCATGCAGTCTATTGGATCACTGAGAGGGGGGTGAATTAGTAATAGAGAAATCTAATCCTTTTTAACCATAAAATGTAATTGTGATATCAATGTAGCATTATTATCCAATAGTTGCAGAGTAAATAAGCAATGAAAAAATCAGCAAGCATAGACATACATAGTACACCAATGTTTTTATGTGGAAACCCAAAGCGGGAGAAAACCACAGAATGATTTTTCTTATATGTATTTAAGAATTACATTCATTGGAAGCACCAACTTCCTTTGTTTTCCAGCTACAACTGAAAGGAGGCTCTAATCCCCTAGTTTCTCAGAATACAACCTGAGAGAAGCTCCAACACC
The DNA here is from genome assembly GCA_009831015.1 of Picea engelmannii. NCBI lineage: Eukaryota > Viridiplantae > Streptophyta > Pinopsida > Pinales > Pinaceae > Picea > Picea engelmannii. The sequence goes on from ML801067.1 coordinate 384,935, forward strand.
CCAATTCTCTAGCTACAACCAGAAGGAGGCTACAACCCCCTATGTTCTACATCTACAACCAAAAGGTGGCTGTAACCACTTGTCCTTTCCCCGTACAACCACCTTGACGTAGAATTAGAATGATGGAACCATTGTCACACTATCATTATGAGATATACTTCAGTAAACATGTACCAATCAACTTGCACCAAACAACCTGTAATCAACCTATACCATAAAAAAGTGCATCAACCATGCACCAACCTATACCTCAACTTGTACCATCAACGAGTGCATCAACCATGCACCAAATATGTACCAATCATGCATCAAATACACATAAACTATGACTCATCAAGATGTACCAACATCATCAACTATATGCCTCATGTATGTGCCAACTCATCAACTAATTGTCTCAACCATGTACCCAACATGTACCTCAACCAAAAGCCCTCATCAATTTCATCATCCAAATATGATTTGTAAATCTGTAATAGACCGGGTGTATATGATCACATGCCTACAAACCTTCCTTAACTTTAACAACAAGAGACTGGAATTTTCATCAAACTTTACTTTAGTCTCACATGACTAATTTTGGATTAGTCAACGACCCTAACTTGAAATAATCATAAATATGTACCTATAATCAATAAAGATATTAAAATAGTACAAAATGTTCTTCAGTGTCGTTTATGCAATTCCTCCAAGTTTCACTACTTGGAACCTCTTAGAAAAGGAGTTATTGCAAACATGGCATACTTTGTTGAATTATGGATTATTCTAGAGACCGAACTTGTAGAGAGTACCCGCACAGAATATTTGTTGTATGGATCTGAAAATGGTACACATAATACTACATATTGCACTCTAACCAATACATTTGGTATTACTTAATTTGGATCTGTTATGAAGAAGTTATGATGTTTTTACCTGAAACACCTGTTTTAGACTAGTTTCAGGACTAGCCACAAACCCTATTTTCCACGGAGTGTAACTCCCAAAATACAACGACCCACAAGATAAATTTTTTATCAAAATTACTTGGATATGTTTCCGCAACGGCCTCAAGATTTCGCAGTATGAATCATTCTAGAAAAAACGTTATTTCGAAAATGGTGAGATGACCTGTAAATAACATACCTTAGAAAGAATCATCAAAAGAATTTATCCTCCCTTGAATTCCGGCCTTATTTACTTCACCTTCCCTCTGAAATTCACGTTAGATATCATTTGGTTACCTTAGTCACTTGTAGATATTCAATATGCTCAAGTGTGATTAAATGAGAGACATTTGCCTCTTATTTATACTTTTATGTAGCTTCCTCAAGGGGTTACCTTCTAACCATCTTAAATCGCTTTCCTTATTTTAGGGTTAACCCACTTCTAACCACTTTTCCACTTAACTTAACCACTTTCCACAATTAGTAAGTTCTACATTAACTTTATTATTTAAATAATTTCTTTCGCATCCACTTTGACTTGTAGTACACTCATCACTTCACTTTATTATTTAAATAATTTCTTCTTTGCAACCACTTTGACTACTTTGACCTTTTGGGGCTTCTAGATGACTCATGAGGGTTCTCCAACTTCACATGACCATAACTCTCTAACCGTGAGGAGTTATGTAACATTTCACATACCACTGGAAATGGAATCACATGTACTATCCATCTAGAATAGTCTTACCTACAAATATATCAAAACTCATACTATTATCCATCAAACAAAATTGGGTTCATTACCTAAACCTTTGTGCTACCAGAATTCGCTACCATAATTTATTGAAGGATTGACATCAATGACAACCAACCCAATTAATCAACAATATCTCCCTTTGGCATTGATGGAAACACTCTGATGCAATATTTAAGTCATATCACTCATGCTCCCCCTTTGACCATCGCTCCCCCTTGAACCATGCCTCTATGTTCTGCATCTGATAAATATCCCCCCCTTTGTCATCAATGGAAAAGGTATATTTCCATCCAGGGCTACTCCCCTTAATTGAATTGTCCTTGGGGATACTCCCCCTGACTGAACTCTTCCTGAAACTGATCTCCCAACCTGAATTGTCCTCTTTATGCTTCTTCCTCATGTACATCTAAGACATATAAGATAATCATTCAAAAGCATTCATTTTGGAGTAGAAATTACTCTGAGTCTCTAGTGAAGATACTCAAAGGCTTCCTGTGGAAGTGGTTTTGTAAACATGTCTTCCACTTGTTCTTTTGTGCCCATATATGCAAATATGATGTTCTTCTCACCAATATGTTCCCGTAGAAAGTGATACTTTATTGGAATGTGTTTCGTCTTGGAGTGCATCACTGAGTTCTTTGAGATATTGATGGTGCTTGTATTCTCACAATAGATTGGAATAGGGTCATCATATTCAACCTGTATATATGTCAAAGTTTGTTTCATCCATAGAACCTGAGTACAACATCCTACTACTGCAATATACTCTGCTTTGGCAGTAGATAAAGATATTGATGATTGTTTTTTAGGTAGCCAAGATACTAAACACTCACCCAAGTAGAATGTTGTTCCACTGGTTCTTCATAGGTCATCAATGAAACCTGCCCAATCTGTATCTATGTAGGCAATAATTGATAGATCCTTTCCTTTTGGATACCATAATCCAAACTCTTTTGTTCCTTTGAGATATATGAAAATCCTTTTCATTGCTAAGACATGTGATTCCTTTGGTGCTGCTTGAAATTGTGCCACCTATCCAACTTCCTGCATTACATCTGGTCTGGATGTTGTCACATATAGTAAGGTACCAATCATTGACCTGTATTTCCTTTGGTCTGTAGACTTTGAATCATCATCTTTGCTCAAATTGCAATTGGTTTGCATAGGAGTGGTAACTGGTTTGCAATATTCCATTCCGAACTTCTTTAGCATTTCTTTGATATACTTAGTTTGAGAAATAACAATTCCTTGGTTTCTTTGACATATCTAATAACCTAGAAAGAAGGATAGTTCTCCGAGTAATGAAATTTCAAATTCATTTTGCATATTCTTTGCAAATGTTTTGCTTAACCTGTCATCATTACTTCCAAAAATAATATTATCAACATAAACTTCAATTAATAAAATACCATCTTGAGTTATCTTGATGTAGAGGTTGTTGTATTCACTTCATTTTTTGAACCCTCCCTACTGTAGATATTTATCCAGTCTAGAGTACCATGCTCTAGGAGCCTGTTTTAGACCATACAAGGCATTATAAAATTTACACACATAATCTGCATTCTCTGACAACTGAAATCCTTCTGGTTGTTCAATGTAGACTTCTTCAAGTTCCTCGTTAAGAAAAGCTGATTTCACATCCATCTGATACACTTCAATATTCTTGGAGCATGCATAATCTAAAAGCAATCGGATTATTCTGGCAACTGGTGAAAATGTCTCTTCAAAGTCGATTTCGTCAACCTGTGTGTATCCTTTACATACCAATCTATATTTTTTCCTTACAACTTGTCCATCTTCATTCAATTTATTTCTGAAAATACACTTTGTTCCAATCGCATTCTTATTCTTTGGTATTGGAACCAATTCCCAAGTGTCATTGTTCTCTATTTGATCCAATTCTTCATCCATGGCCTTATTCCAGAATTCATCATTGTTGGCCTCTTCAAAACTATTTGGTTCAATCATAGATAAGAGTGCTAGGTGCATTTGTTCTGGTGAATGGATTCTTCTTCTAGTCTCAACTCATGCATCCTTGTTTCCGATAATCTGATCTGAAGGACGGTTCTTTTGTACTCGTTTTATAGGTGTGTTGGGAGGCACTTGTTGAACTTTCTCTTCTACTTCTATCTGATCCTCTTCATCTTCCCCTTCTTCTTCTTCTTCATCTTATGCTTCTTCTTCGTAAAGTTGTTCCATTGATTCATTTTCTTCTTCTTTTAATTCTCGTCCACCTGTTTCATCAATTGTTACATTGATTCTTTCCATAACTTTGTTAAACCTCATATTGTAACACTTGTATTCTTTCTTTGTACTTGAGTAACCAACAAGTACTCCTTTGTCCACACAAGAGTCAAACTTTCCCATTTTTCCATATTCTCTTTTGATTTAACATTTGCTTCCAAATACTCTGAAGTGATTCACATTTGTTGGTCTTCCTTTCCATAGCTCTAGGGATTTTTGTCGTTTTTGTTTCTGAGCATTACTCTATTTTTAATATGAACTATTGTATGTGTTGCATGTGTCCAAAAAATATTTGTCAATTTGGAATCCATTAGCATTGTTCGAGTCATTTCATGTACTGTCCTGTTCTTTCTTTCAATAAATCCATTTTTTTGAGGTGTCCTAGCAATGAAGAATTGCCTTTTTATTCCATTCCTACTACAGTAGTCCATAAATTCCTTTGAAGTGAACTCTTCTCCATTATCATATCTCAAACATTTGATTTCTAAATCCATTTCATTTTCAACCATCTCCTTGTAGACCTTGAAGTTTTCAAAAGATTATGACTTATTCCCGAGAAATAAAAATCCGGTCATTCTTATATAATACCCAACTAATAACATAAATTATTTCTCAACATTTAAACCCTTTGTTGTAGCTGGTCCAACTAGATCAGTATGCATAATTTCCAGTGGTCCTGTCATTGAATATTCCTTTGATTTGAACATGGTCTTTGTGTGCTTTCCTTGTTGACAATGCTTGCATAAAGTGTTGGTTGGTTTTGTGATTTGGGGCATTTATCTAACTGCTTCCTTTTTGCTAACTCTGACAAGGTTATCAAAGTGTATGTGACCCATACTTCTATGCCATAGACAATTGTCATCTTCCTTTCCTAGACAACACTTTTCATTTCCAATTTCACTTAATACATATATGTTGCTTGAAGTTCTTGCAGTTGTTGCAATCAATTTTCCTGAACCTTCTTTTCTTATCTCGCACTTTTTTGAATTGAAAGTAATTTTATGATATTGGTCATACATTTGAATTACACTTAGAAGATTATGTTTCATATCTTCTACTAGTAGAACATTTTCTACCTTGGTATTCTTGTTTCCAATTCTAACTGTGCTTTTTCCAATGATTTTAGTTGAGTCATCATTTCCGAAGGAGACTGATCCATCTCTTTCCTTTATTAATGTAAGAAACTTGTATTTATCACGTGTCATGTGTTTTGAACAACCACTCGCATACCAACCACGTTTCTTCTGCTTAGCTTGTAGAGCGAGTGTGCATTCTTCATTCCTATATTGATTATGCTTTCGTATACATGTTCTCTTCTGAGGTTCATGTATGTGACTGTTGTTGTTCTATTATGGTTCTCTAGGAGTGATCCAGAAACGAAGGTATTACTGATAAATTCCAAGTTATTTTAATGTACTTTTTGCATCGGATCATTAAGAATGTGAAATACATAAACTTATTATCTTGTTTGTGGAATATCAAATGTGACTTTTACATGATGTTTATTAATGAATAAAGAGAACAACCATTAATATCCATGTTGCAAATGAAGAGAATAGAACAACAAAATAGAAATAGAAATAGATACAAGAGGTTGATAACGAAGTTCACCAATCGTTGGCTACGTCTCTGGAGCCGCTTCCAAGTGGAGGACCCCTTTATTGCTCTTTAAAATGCTCAAAGTTCTCTTACATAGGCTCTTTGTTGTTACATAATGTGCTTTAGATCTGTTGTGCAAGACCTTCTTTCTCAGATTCAAGCATGCTCCATCAAATTCCTCTCAAAAACATGGAAAAAATTCCCCTCAAAACATGAGAAAAGGCCAAAATTTACAAACTGCCCCTTCAATACCCTGCATCAAAAAGTCTCCTCAAGGCTTCAAAAGACCTAGTTTTTATAGTTTTTAAGGCTCAGATTAGCAATCCTAACTTCCCTCAATATCTAGCCTCTTTTTGGGATCAACTCCCCCTTCAAATGGCCTCAAAATCCTCAAAAAACCAATTTTGGGCATAATATCAGTCAAAAATCAATTATGTATAGTTAAAACCCACTTTTATTTAAAAATACACAGAGTAGCCCCCTTGGGTTATGCACGCACCCTCTAAAACTGGTCATATGAGCTTCATATGGCCAAGCGCTAGCCCAAAGGGCTAAGCCCTAGCCCCTTAACCCGTGCTAACTCTTGGTTACATGGCTCATTTCATGTGACCTGTGGCTAGTGGTTATAACCTTTGTGCAATTTTATGGAGATAGCCCCTAGATTTGGGGCGCACATCATGTGAATACCCCCTTATATGATTCTCGGTGGTTATGCTAGGCCTCACGCCCCTTTTCATTGGATAGTGGTCGTATTACCGCACAGAACCATGGGTTGGGGCTTAGCCCCAGCCGCCCCCTTTCTGCCACATACAAAGTATTGCAATTTAAATAAATTTAAATATGTTTCATATAATAAGAAACATATGTGGCACGTTGGTGTATGGACTATATCTTAAGGCTTGGGCTTGGTGGGCGGTCGTGGGTTCAAAACCCATGGACCCCCAAATATATTTTTGGACTTGCCATACGAATTGCTAACTGGGTGCCACGTGGCAACCCACGTTTGGGCCACATGGCACTTCTTCATTTGCCAGCAAAGTGACACATGTCAAACTCTAAGTGGATCTGCCCTGTGCCCAGTCAAACTGTGATTGTGCTACCACATGTCGCTACCACATCAACATCATTAATTTTTATTTGGTGATGTCATGCTGACATTAGCATTGACTTTTTGCTAATCCTTTGACTTTTTAGTTGTTTGAGAAAATGGTCAGAGTGAAATAACTCTCGCATATAGAGCTCATTTGAGAAAGTAAATATACTTCCAGAATCAGCGCAACGAGCTCGTAGCAATGGAATTGGTTTCATTGAATTCCGAGAACTTTGATTTTTGAGCATTTTCTGAGCCTGGGGAGCCTCCTGGATCATTCCTCCCCACTTTGGAAGCTTTTGGACCACCAAAAGTCCGCTTTTACTCAGGTAATAAGTGAGGTTACTTCCTCCCCACTTTCTCCTGTATCATCCATCCTTTTTGTTGGGATAATGATCACCTGACTAATCACAACAAACATGAAAACTGAGATAGCATTGTTTATCAAAGTAATCATTTCATTTATCATACAATCATCTACATTCTTTGTTGCACTTTGCAGCCATACACCACTGAATAGCAGCAAACTAATCAACAATACTAGACATGCTAATAAGAATGAAACAACATGCTTCCCCTTTTGAATAGGAACAATAATCAAATTATGCAGCTGAACCTCATGTTGTACCTTAGGTGACACTTCATGATTGTTCGGAACATATTGAACCATCTCATGTTTAGCATCACTAACTACTTGTTTTGTTACAAACATAAGTGTTAAACTTTTGCTTGCATTTACCACTCTTTTTAACTTCCCTGTTGCTGCAAAAGATCTATCAGTTTTCATACGATGAGCATGAACAATGTACTCTTTCCCATCTTTCTTGAAGAAATATTTATTTTCCTCCCTGTATAAGATGGCCTTTCAATCATAAAGGTAGGGGATTCCTAAGACAATTCCAGATATGTCCAGTGGCACTATATCAAGCTCTACTTCATCATGATACTTAGAAGTGATTGCAAACTTAATTTTACATTGCTTGGTTACTTGCAAATTATTATCACCACATATCCATCCCAATGGATAAGGTCTAGGATGTGGCTTAGTTTCAAGTCCCAAGTTATTTACAACATCTTCACTAATTAGATTGGCTTGTGATCCACTGTCTACAAGAGTATCAACTTTAGCATTATGTGTTATAACCCTTATGTGGAAAAGTTCACTCCTTTTACATTCATCATTTACATCAACTGATGTAGAAGAGCTATTACTTGCAACAAAATGTATACCTCGGATTCACATAGTTACAACCTGTGTCTCATCACCGGAATCTGATCCAAGATCCACTTGAACTGTCGCAGCTGTGGTATTCTTCCTTCCGTGGTTGGAAAACTTTGTTGGCTTCAAGTCAGGATGTAAGACCCAACAATGATCTTCATCATGGACTACTTTCTTGCAATGCTTGCAAGTAAGCTTCTCCTTTCTTGTTGTGGTTGTCTTCTTCTCTTTCCTTTGCCCTGCATCCTTTCTTTGCCAAGTATCTGTAGAAACACTATCACCAACATTCCCTTTACTGGATTAAATGTGAATGGCTTGTACACATACTTCATCAAAGTTAGAAGGATTTCACATAAGAATAGTGTGCTTGAGATAAGAATGTAAACCACCGATATATTTTAGGAGTGTCTCTTGTGCATATAAAGGAATAACCAAATTTAAAGCTTTCTTACGAAATATCTGAGTATATTCTTGTACACTTAGACGTTTAACTTGCCTTAAACTTTGCCAGTTCATCATTTCTTGTTGCATGTAAGCTAAAGGGTAAAATTGTTGGTTTAATGCAATAACAAAATCATTCCAGGAAGAGATTGTTTTACCACTTTTCTTAAGATCATCTCTAGTTCTGTGTTCCCACCATATGAGAGTTGTGCCTCCCATTTTGAGACTTTCTAGTTGGATCTTAGTTTCGTCATCAACAATATTTTGTATCTTGTAATAGACTTCTAATTGTCTCACCCAATTATCTAGCTTTTCTGCATCTAATTCACCATCATAAAAGGGTAATTGAAACTTTACATCTAACTTTAATAATGGCATATCAGAAAAATGATGAGTTTTTTGCTTATCCTTGAAGGAATGTACACTTGCTTCATTATTAGATGATGAGGATGAAGGAGAAGAAGGTTTCGAAGGTCCACCACCTCCAACTCCTCCTTCTTCTCTTACCGAAGATTCACCTTCTTCAACTTTTAGATTCCTTCGTTGACCTCTTTCATGGTAAAGTTCCTCTACCATGGCTTGCATCAATTTAAAGGCCTCGAAGAAATCATCTTCAGATTTGTAGGGACCCAATTTTCTTGGCGAAGACATCTCTTGCTTATGCAGTCTCCTTTGAATCTTTGTGTCAAGAGCCTCAAGTTGGCCTTCTCCTCACTTGATTTTTTCTCTCATGAGCATCCAATGCTTGCAATTCCTATCAAACCTTCAAAACCAAATGCTATGATACCTTAAACTTGATCCAAAAACGAAGGTATTACTGATAAATTGCAAGTTAGTTTAATGTACTTTTTGCATCGGATACTGATAAATTGCAAGTTAGTTTAATGTACTTTTTGCATCAAATCATTAAGAATGCGAAATACATAAACTTATTATCTTGTTTGCGGAATATCAAATGTGGCTTTTACTTGATGTTTATTAATGAATAAAGAGATTAGCCATTAATATGCATGCTGCAAATGAAGAGAATAGAACAAAAAAAAAGAAAGATAAATAGAGACAAGAGGTTGATAACAGAGTTCACCAATCATTGGCTACATCTCTAGGCTCGCTTCCAAGTGGAGGACCTCTTTATTGCTCTTTAAAATGCTCAAAGTTCTCTTACATAGGATCTTTTCTATTACATAATGTGCTTCATATCTGCTATGCAAGACCTCCTTGCTCAAATTCAAGCATCCTCCATCAAATTCCTCTAAAAAACATGGCAAAAATGCCCCTCAAAACATGAGAAAAGGCCAAAATTTACAAACTGCCCCTTCAATACCCTGCATCAAAAAGTCTCCTCAAGGCTTCAAAAGACTTGGTTTTTATAGTTTTAAGGCTCAGATGAGGAATCCCAACTTTCCTCAAGCTCTTTCCTCTTTTTGGGATCAAATCCCCCTTCAAATGGCCTCAAAATCATCAAAAAACCAATTTTGGGGCATAATATCAGTCAAAAATCAATTATGTATAGTTAAAAACCACTTTTATTTAAAAATACACAGAGTAGCCCCCTTGGGATATGCGCACGCCCTCTAAAACTGGTCATATGAGCTTCATATGGCCAAGCGCTAGCCCAAAAGTCTAAGCGTTGTCCCCTTAACTTGCGCTAACTCCTGGTTACATGGCGCATTTCATGTGACCTGTGGCTAGTGGTTATAACCTTCGCGTGCAATTTTATGGAGATAGCCCCTGGATTTGGGGCACACATCATGTGACTACCCCCTTATATGCTTCTAGGCAGTTATGCTAGGCCCCACACCCCTTTTCATTGGATAGTGGTTGTATTACCACACCGAACCATGGGCTGGGCCTTAGCCCTAGCCCCCCCCTTTCTGCCACTTACAAAGTATTGCAATTTAAATAAATTAAAATATGTTTCATATAATAAGAAGAATATGTGGCATGTTGGTGTATGGACTATATATTAAGGCTTTGTCTTGGTGGGTGGTCGTGGGTTCAAAACCCATGGACATCCAAATATTGTTTTGGACTTGCCATATGAATTGTTGACTAGGTGCCATGTGGCAGCCCACGTCTGGGCCATGTGGCACTTCTTCATTTTCCAGCAAAGTGGCACATGTCAACCTCTGAGTGGATCTTTCCTGTGCCCAGTCAAACTATTGTTGTCCTGCCACATGTCGTTGCCACATCAACATCATTAATTTTTCTTTGGTGATGTCATGCTGACGTCAGCATAGACTTTTTGCCAGGCCTTTGACTTTTTAGTTGTTTGAGAAAATGGTCAGAGTGAAATAACTCTCGCATACAGATCCCATTTGAGAAAGTAAATGTACTACCAGAATCAGCGCGACGAGCCGGTCGCAATGGAATTGGTTTCATTCAATTCTGATAACTTTGATTTTTGAGCATTTTCTGAGCCTGGAAGCCTCCTGGATCAAGGAGGGACTGTCATTCTACAACCTTTGGCCATGTGTCATGTTAGCACTGAGAGTCACCCTCTAACTACAAGAGGATAATCACAACACCCATCAAACATTTTGTGAAGGAAGGTTTATGAGTGGAGGTCAAATTGACAAAACTCAATACAAGAATGATTTAACACAAAAACTCGAGAAGCAATGCATAGGGAAATGAGGTCCTCGTTAAATTTAGTCAGGGGTGTGAGTTTAAAGGTGAGCAGAAGGAAGACTTAGTGAGAAAGGTGGATAATTTTTCCATGGGCATCCAACTTTCAAGCAGCTTGGTGAAGAAAAAATCAGGCTCAAGAGCACTCTTGAACTCAAGTTTCAGACACTTAAATATGTCACAACAACATAATAATCAAACCTACATTATCATATGACTACAAAAACTCATTTGTATCCTCCATGCACGTGTATTTCATCCTAGGAAGACGCTAGATAACAAGGAAAGTATTGGAACGGGTCATTGTTGCATTATAATATAACCTACATTACAATACAACCACAACCCTCGACTAGATCCTCCATGCCCGAGTGTTTCAACATAGTTTACACAAGAAGATGAAAGGAAATGACTTCTATTAATGAAAAAGTCTCAAATCATATAAATAACTAGAGAACAGCTTTGGAATAAAAAATTACACAGTAGGGATCTCTACTCAACTAGTTGACAACCTTAACAAAATCTTGAATTGATTTATTTATACTCAGATTAGTCCACAAATACCAGGAGTGTGATCTAGCCACCCATTCAAGGCTTTACATCTATGCATCCTTCTATCAAACTTTGTGTTCTTAGATCATCATGGGCATGTAGGAAAAACTGTCCATAGGGGTACCTCAGGCTGACAGTTCTGTCTCCATGGTCAAACCCTCCATGCTTTCTATTTATGGACTGATCTGAGGTATCAACTACCAGTCCCTCTTTTCTTAATTGATCTCTCCTTGGGATCGGGGTGAGGCTTAACACTTAGGGGGCGGGCATGTGCTTCTCTCAGATTTTTTGTTATATAAGCACGTGATTGGGGGGCCTTCATAAGCGGTTTGGATTCACACTGCGTTTGAGCCCGCAATTCACCACCTTCTGCCATGTAGCTCTTTCACTATATCATGGTTTCAATTGCAGGACCACTCAAGAATTTTAATGTTCGAGCATGTTTCGTTGTCGTAATGAAGCATGGTCGTTGATCTGGTCGCGATCTGTGATCTGGGAAAGCCCCTCTTTTGTTGCCACATGTCGCTCTAGGATGGACTCTGATTCCTGCTTCGAAGATCAATGACTCACAATTGCTTCGGGAGTTTGAGCTTCGGGCCTTTTCAATGCATAGCTCTTACAATCCTTCGAAGTGTCGAATTCCCAAAGTATGAGATCTGGCGTCGCGTTTCCTCTTGTTTTGGATGACCGAGATTTAATTCGTGAGTTCGAGCTTCAGGAATTTTTCTCCTGCTTTCTCACGCAATTCTCTGAAGTGTCAAATTCCCGAAGTGAGAGATCTGGTGACGCGTGGCCTCTTGTTTTGGACGACCGAGATTTACTTCGAGAGTTCGGGCTTTGGGCCTTTTTCTCCTGCTTGTTCGTGCAATTATTTGAAGTGTCTAATTTTTGAAGTGAGAGATCTAGTGACATGTGGCCTCTTGTTTTGGATGGTCAAGATTTATGTCGGGAGTTCGGGCTTCGGGCCTTTTTCCTCTGCTTGTTCGTGCAATCCTCCAAAGTGTAGAATTCTCAAAGTGTGAGATATAGTGACACGTGGCCTCTTGATTTGGACGATCGAGATTTAATTTGGAAGTTTGGGCTTTGGGCCTTTGAGATTCCTTTACTCACTCAAATTCTTCTTTCTTTCTCTCAGAGTACGAGATCACCTGACATGTGTCCCTTGTTGAAATATCAATGGCCACGAGCGATTGCGGGTTCACAACTAGCATATACTTTAATTTTCTTTCTGATCCCCTCAATGTGAAGATGCTCGTTCATAGTGGGATCAATATGCACCATTGATCTATTGATCTAGCAAGATCAACGATCCTGAGCGATTACAGGCTCACAACTTGCAGAAACTTCAATTTGCATCCTGATCCCCGCAATGACTCCCCACCATCGATTTTTGTTCGATGAAATTTGATGGTCGTGACTTAATCTTTCTGATGTGATGGTTGGTCTCTCTCGCGCTCATATGTTACGGCTGAAAATTGAATCTGTTCACCTGTCAGTATTTCAAACCCGAAAAGGACTGCTCTACATTATTCTCATAGTTTTTCCTGTGCAAACAACATACTTGACCGGCCTGACTTTATCAACCAGAAGATAAAAATGTATAGGAAGGCATGAAAACAAAGAGAGAGAGAGAGACTCGACAGAGTTGCAAACCTAAGTCTCAACAATAACTACATATAATGACCTATGGAAACTTTATGTGATAACATTGGCTCCACAGGGGATGGCACGCTCCATGTGAGCTGCCAAGAACAAGCAGCTTCAGTGTCTTATCATAAGGCTATGGGGTCACTTATTCAAATACTAAAAGAAAAATAAAAACTAAAAATCTCGCACACGAGCTTATTTTTATACAACACCCTAATCTAACTGACTTTTACAATAGGCTAGGTGACAACGAACTTCCACCAGAGCCACTCAAGTAACTTCCTAACGGAAAACTTTCTTACTCTGCCACTGATCAACAAGAGATAATAAAACTGTGACAACAAAATAATTACATTTTTCAAATTACCCCCCAATGTCAAAGGTATGACAAATCTTGAGGGCGCCAATACATGTAGAATATGAAACTCTGTGTACTCCCCCACAGGGTCATAAAATAATTGATAAAACCTACTAGATTGATAACATAAATCTTGCCCTGCTTTATAGTTGCTCACATCTGGTTGAATGTCTGTGGCAAGCATAGGTGAGTGAAAGGCTGATGCAAGTTATTGATCCACTTCTCCTTTGTTTTATCTGATAACATTTGCTAGCTGATGGCAAGAAATATCCTCATGTATATCAATGGATGGCTCTTTATCTTTATCATGATTCTGTTGGTAAAAGATTTCACTTTCATTAGAAGGCTATATGTTAATTCCTTTTTCTTCAAAAAATACCTCAGCATCTTCATCATTGTCTCCATAATGATCAAATAAAGGAGGAGCCTTGAATGACATACCAAGAGGTATCTTCTGCCCAACATGAGAAAATTGTTCTTCATTATTAAACACAGGTTTCCCAAGAAGTAATATCGTATCATCATCATATGATTCAAAAATAGGTTTCTCATATCTAGGCTTTTTAGAGACCGGGCTACAAAGAATATCAACTTCTAGAACAGACTCATTTCTACACTTTCCTTATTGAGATAGCAAATGCAGTTTTCATCAGATGCAAATGAACAAGGAAGAGAAAAAATTGATTCCTCATCCACAACATCTTCTTTATCCTCACAGCCTTCATAAGAAACAACTATATCCTGAAAACAGTCTCTATACTCCTCACAACAACTATGACAAATTAACTCAAAGGAATAAAACTGTTGATAAGGAATATTCAAAGTTGCATGAAATTGTTCCAGGGAGGAGATGCTAGCAAGGGGAAAGGATCAATACCACTCATGAGCATATCCCTCGAATGATTACATGAACATCTTTATTAATACTTCCTCATGATGCATTCCCCACTGATGCATGAGTTCATGAAACTCATGAAGATGCTCTGTAGGGTTCTCATCTCTATGTTCTCTAAATCTAGGCAAAAATCACCCCACTCATCCATAGTAGGAACAACATTTGGAAAATCATAAACATAAGAGAAATTAAAAGGAGAAAACCTCCGAGCCAAAATGGCTTCCATCTAAAAATATGAATCCTTAAAACTGTGGAGTCACCATTGGATTCATTAATCATGGAGTCACCAGGTGAATGATATGCAGTCTAAATGTGTTTGTTCTTTGTTCACCATCAAAGATCAGATCTCGTCGTTGTCGCTCTCCCAGGGAAGATATCTTCACTTCCATCCTCGACAACGATGCCATTAATGTTAGCACTGAGAGTCACCCTCTGCTTGCAAGAGTATAATCCCAGTACCCATCAAAATGTTTGTGGAGGTAGGTTTATGAGTGGAGGTCAAATGGAAAAAACTCAGTACAAGAATGATTTAACACGGAAATTGGACAAGAAATGCATAGAGAAATGAGGTCCTCATTAACTTCGGTCAGGGGTGTGAGTTTAAAGGTGACAAGAAGGAATACTTAGTGAGAAAGGTGGACAAGTCTTCCATGGGAATCCAACTTTCAAGCAACTTGGTGAAGAAAAAATCAGCCTCAAGAGCACTCTTGAACTCAAGTTTTAGACACTGAAATATGTCACAGCAACATAATAATCAAACCTACATTATCATACGACTACAACAACTCATATGGATCCTCCATGCATGAGAATTTCAGCCTAAGAAGAAGCTAGATAACAAGAAAAGTACTAGAATGGGTCACTGCTGCATTATAATCAAACCTACATTACAATACAACCACAACCCTCAACTGGATCCTCCATGTTTGAGTGTTTCAGCACAATTTACACAAGAAGATGAAAGGAATTGACTTCTATTCATGCGAAAGTCTAAAATCATATACATAACCAGAGAACAACTTTGGCATCAAAAATTACATAGTAGGGAGCTCTGCTCAACCAATTGACAACCTTAACAAAATCTTGAACTGATCTATTTATACTCAGATTAGTCCATAACTACCAGGAGTGTGATCTGGCCACCCATTCAAGGATTTACGTCCATGCATCCTTCTGTTAGACTGTGCGTGCTCAGATCAGCATGGGCCTGCAAGAAAAATTGTCCACAGGGGTACCTCGGGCTGACAGTTTTGTCTCCACAGTCAAACCCTCCATTCTTTCTATTTATGGACTGAGCTTAGGTATCAACTACCAGTCCCTCTTTTCTTAATTGATCTCTCCTTGGGATCAGGGTGAGGCTTAAATCCTAGGGGGCGGCCACTCGCTTCTCTCAGATTTTTCGTTATATAAGCACTTGATTGTGGGGTTGTCATAAGCGGTTTGGATTCACACTGCTTTTGAGCCCGCAATTCACCACCTTCCGCCATGTATCTCTTTCTCTATACCATGGTTCGATTACGGGACCACTCAATGATTTTATCATTCGAGCATGTTTCTTCCCCGAAATGAAGCATGGCCATCGATCTGGTCATGATCTGCAATCTGGGAAAGCCCCGCATTTTTTTCCACACATCGCTTTTGGATGGAACCTGCTTCCTGCTACGAAGATCAACGGCTCACAATTCCTTCAGGAGTTCGGGCTTCAGGAATTTTCAATGCATATCTCTTACAATCCTCCGAAGTGCCAAATTCTTGAAGTGTGAGATATGGCGCCATGTGTCCTCTTATTTTGGATGGTCGAGATTTACTTCGGGAGTTCAAGCTTCGGGCCTTTTTCTCCTGCTTTCTCACGCAATTCTACGAAGTGTCGAATTCCCTAAGTGAGATATCTGGTGACGCGTGGCCTCTTTTTTTTGACAACTGAGGTTTACTTCAGGAGTTCAAGCTTCAGTTCTTTTTCTCCTACTTTCTCGCACAATTCTCTGAAGTGTTGAATTCCCAAAGTGAGAGATATGGTGACGCGTGGCCTCTTTTTTTAGACAGTCGAGATTTACTTCGAGATTTCGAGCTTCTAGACTTTTCCTTCTACTTGTTCGTGAAATCCTACAAAGTGTAGAATTCCCAAAGTGTGAGATCTGGTGACACGTGGCCTCTTGATTTGGAAGGTCGAGATTTACTTCGGGAGTTCGGGCTTCGGGCCTTCAGGAGTCCTTTACTCACTCAACTTCTTCTTGCTTTCTCCCGGAGTACGATATCGCCTGACATGTGTCCCCTTCTGAAATATCAATGGCCACAAGGGATTATGGGCTCACAACTAGAAGATACTTTAATTTCCTTTCTGATCCCCGCAATGCGAAGATGCTCATTCATGGCAGGATTAATATGCATCGTTGATCTATTGATCTAGAAAGATCAATGATCCCGAGTGATTGTGGGCTCACAACTTGCAGAAACTTTAATTTTCATCATGATCCCCACAATGAATCCCCATAGTCAATTTTTATCCGATGAGATCTGACGGTCGTGAAATAATCTTGTTAATCTGACGATTGGTCTTTCTCTCGCTCATATTTTACGGCTGAAAATTGAATCCGTTCGTCTGTCAGTATTTGGAACCCGAAAAGGACTGCTCTGAATGTTGCATTATGCTCATATCTTTTCATGCACAAAAAACATACTTGAACGACTTAACTTTATCAACCAGAAGATAAAAATTTATCGGAACACATGAAAAGAGAGAGAGAGACTCGGCAGAGTTGCATACCTAGGCCTCAACAATAACTGCATATGACCTATGGAAAATTTATGTGATAACATGTCCAAAGTTGTTGCACTTGTATCATTCCACTTCAATGCTCAATGATTCAAACTTGTTGTAGCTTCTTCTCTGTGTTTCAATAGGCCTTCTTGGATAACCATTTTGTATATGACTTTCCAAGTTGTTGATGTTCCTCCTATTAACTCTACAATTTACATCTTTATGTCCAAAATTATTGCATTCATAACATAAACCAAAAAATATAGTTTGATACATGGGAGTTGAAGATCTTCTAAAAGGAGTTACTTTTATGAATCATTCTTCTTCTTGAGCACTGTTTTTTTATGTCGGCTGTTGATTCTGAAATATGAATCTTCTCAGTGGAGGAGTGTCCCTGTAATCTTCCTTGTAGGTATTCCTATTCTCTTTGATTGTTTTTGCATAACTTTTTGGGTATGTTTATTGTTCTGTTGCTTTGGAGCTTGATCTCTTTTCTGTCTGATTGTATCCAAGTTCGAGCTTGTCATGATAAGGCTTTTGACTGCTAATAATGTCATCTAGAACTTTTGAGTTGTTCTGCATATTTTTCTTTTGAAGATCCTTTCTCAATGTGACAATCTTTGTTTCCAAATTTCCAATGATCTTGTCTCTTTCTTCTAACTGTTCTTTGAGTGCTTCTTCAATTCTTTTATCTTCTTCTATTTGAACCTTCAATTTCATGATCATTTTTTCTAGTTCCTGTGTGTCTTATTTCTTGTCTAGTTCTTCTTGTAGCTTCTTGTTTTTCTTATTTTCTCTACTTATAACTTCTATGGAACTCAACAATTCTTCTCGGTAAACAACTTATGAATCTTCATATTCTTCTTCAGCGTCTTCTTTATCAAAGTCTTCTATTTCCATGAATAGAACTCTTTCTGTCTCACTGTCACTAACTCCATCTTCATCTGATGAGGAGATGTCTTCTTTGGTGCATAAGCTTTTCTTGAAAGATTTATTTTTTGTTATTTTTCCTTTATATGTTTTTTTGATATTTGAGTAATCTTCATCATTCCTCTTATTTTTCTTATGAGGACATTTGTTAGCAAAATGACCAATACCATCACAATTAAAACAAAACAATGGAAGCTTACCTTTATATCTGTCATCGGTTCCCTTGTTCAATCTTCTGACAAAGTTGGCCACTTGTTCTTCATCATCTTCTGAGAAGTCACTATGGTTGCTATGTTCATTTTGCTTTCCCTTTTTCTTTGACCTTTTGGATGCTTTGAAAGTTGCTTCTTTTATATATGGATTTTCCTATTCAGTTCTCATTTCATATGCTGTGAAGATTCCATGTAGTTCGTCCATGCTTATTGAGTCTAGATCCGTTATTTCTTATAGTGTTGATATCTTAGGATCAAATCTCATAGGAAGATATCTTAGTACATTTTTAACAATTACAGATTCTTCAATTTCTTCTCTCAATCCTATGATTGCATTCACTGTTTCATCGACTCGTAAGAAGTAAGTTGCAATATTCTCATCTTCCTTCGTCTTTAGTTGTTAGAATTGACCTCTATAAGTTTTAAGCTTTGCTTCTTTGACTTTTGAATCTCCTTCATAAATATTTTGAAGTTTGCTCCAAATCTGTTTAGCGGATTTACAATGTACAACTTTGGTATATACCGATTCACCAAGACCATTCAGAAGTGTATTTGTGGCTTTGGAATTATTTTGACTAAGTTTCAATGCTTTTTCACTTGTTGGAGGAACTGCTCGTTCTTTGTATCCATCTACTACTAATTGCCAAATTTCAAATCCCTGTGCATGTATATATGTTTTCATCCTTCTTCTCCAGAATGCATAATTTTTTCCATCAAACTGTGGTATTCCATTTTTATATATGTTGTTGCTCTATATGATCTACCTTTCAGTGGTTAAAATGATTTCTGAAGGAACCTGCTCTGATACCAATTGTTCAATTACTGAGAGGGGCGTTGAATAAGTAATAGAGGAATATAATCCTTTTTAACCATAAAATGCAAGTGTTATATCAATGCAGGATTATCATCCAATAGTTGCAGAGTAAATAAACAATGAACAAATGAGCAATCATACACATACATAGTACACCAGTGTTTTTACGTGGAAACCCAAAGTGGGAGAAAAACACATAATTCTTTTTCTTATGTGTCTTTAAGAATTACATTCATTGGAAGCACCAACTTCCTTTGTTTTCCAGCTGCAACTGGACGGAGGCTCCAACCCCCTAGTTTCTCAAGTTACAACCTAAGGGAAGCTCCAACTCCCAATTCTTTGGTTGCAACCAGAAGGAGGCTACAACTCGCTATGTTCTCCAGCTACAACTGGAAGGTGGCTATAACCACATGTCCTTGCCACATCCAAACGCCCTGACGTAGAAGTAGAATGATGGAACCATTGTCACACTATCACTATGATATATACTTCTGTAAACCTATACCAATCAACCTGCACCAAACAACCTATAACAACTTGTACCAAACAACCTGTAATCAAACAAGTGCATCAACCATGCACCAACCTATACCTCAACTTGCACCGTCAACGAGTGCATAAACCATGCACCAAATATGTACTAATCATGTATCAAATACACATAAACTATGACTCATCAAGATGTACCAACATCATCAACTATACACCTCTTGCATGTGCCAACTCATCAACTACTTGTCTCAACCATCTACCCAACATGTACCTCAACCAAAAGCCCTCATCAATTTCATCATCCAAATATGATTTGTAACTCTGTAATAGACCTGGTGTATATGATCACATACCTGCAAACCTTATTTAACTTCTACAAAAAGAGACTAGCATTTTCATCAAAGTTTACTTTAGTCTCACATGACTAATTTTGGATTAGTCAACAACCCTAACTCGAAATAATCATAGTTGTGTACCTGTAATGAATAAAGATCTGAAAATACTACACAATTTTCTTCACTGTCTTTTATGCAATTCCTCTAGGTTTCACTACTTGGAACCTCTCAGAAAATGAGTTATAGCAAAAATGACATACATTGTTGAATTTTGGCTTATTCTAGAGAGCGAACATGTAGATTATGCCCCGCACAGAATATTTGTTGTATGGATCTGAAAATGGTACACAGAATACTGCATACTGTACTCTAACCAATACATTTGGTCTTACTTAATTTAGAACAAATTTCATATTTCACGGTCTGAATCATTCTATAAAAAACTTTATTGCGAAAATGGTGAGATGACCTGTAAATAACATACCTTAGAAAACATCATCAAAAGAATTTATCCTCCCTTGAATTTCAGCCTTCTTTACTTCACCTTCCCTCTTAAATTCATCTTAGATATCCTTTGGTTACCTTAGTCACTTGTAGATATTCAATATGCTCAAGTGTGACTAAATGAGAGACATTTTCCTCGTATTTATACTTTTATGTAGCTTCCTCAAGGGGTTGCCTTCTAACCATCTTAAACCACTTTCTTTATTTTAGGGCTAACCCACTTCTAACCACTTGTCCACTTAACTTAACCACTTTCCACAATTAGTAAGTTATCCATTAACTTTATTATTTAAATAACTTATTTTGCATCCACTTTGACTTATAGTACACTCATCACTTCACTTTATTATTTAAATAATTTATTATTTGCAACCACTTTGACTACTTTGACCTTTTCGGACTTCTAGATGACTCATGAGGGTTCTCCCACTTCACATGGCCATAACTCTCTAACCATGAGGAGTTATGTGACGTTCCTCATACCACCGGAAATGCCATGACATGTACTATCCATCTAGAATAGTCTTACCTACCAATATATCAAAACTCATACCATTATCCATCAAACAAACTTGGTTCCATTACCCAAACCTTTGTGCTACTGGAATTCGTTACCGGACTTTCTTCAAGGGTTGACATCAATGACAACCAACCCAATTAATCAACACAGTCTTCCCCAGTTGCAGTTTTTCCCACTGAACAACATATCTTTGTGCTTTAAAGACACCGACAGTACAGGACTCTACCCTAAAAAAATTACCCACAATTTTTGCAGATGAAAGAGCTCTGATACCACTTTTAAGGTACCATATATATTCGAATAATAGGAAACATAAATATTGCATAAAATACCAACAAAACAACAAAATATAGAGAACCACCACACCAAAAATGATACCTTTATTGATATAAAGTCAAGTTCGCTTACCTCTTCGAGGAAGAAACCTCCAGTAGAGCATAGCTCTATTACAATAATTCTCAAGACAATACTTTATCATGCTTTCTACTCCTATGTATACTAATTTGATCTTCTAAAGAACATTCTAGAGGAAGATCTTTCTAGAAGCAAAAACTTCTATTAAGTTTTCTTACATTAAACTTATTCACATTACTAAATAGGCCTTATTAATTAATGTTGGCATTTATTACATAGAAAATATATTATTCTACCTACATGAGGATTTAAGGAGGTTAGATCCCTAACATCTTTTCTCTATCTTCATTTGTTTATTGTTTTTTATAAATTTATTTACTTTACTTTTGTATCTATATTTTATATTCTTATCATTCTTCTTTATATATTTTCTATTTACCTTTTCACACTTTT
>ML801067.1:411642-421865 GCA_009831015.1 Picea engelmannii
CCCTGGTTACGCGGAGCGTTCGGCACCGGGCGGTAGCCCGGGGCCGACGGGGTTTGGGGCAGCGCCCCAAGTACGCGCAGCGTTCGGGGCAACGCCCCGAAATTTTTTTTTTGGGCGGTTATTTGCTATTTTTAGCGGATTTTTGCTATTTTTAGCTAATTTGTAAATTAATCCCGGATTAAGGGATTAGGTTTTTGGTATCGACGGAATACCTAAAAACATTGTATATATTGTATGGCGAATGGTGAAATTCGATATAATGAAAAGAAAGGTTTTCCCGGTTGAGGGTTTCCGGTAAAGATCTCTGAGTATTCTGTGTATGAGCCATTGATTAATTTCTGTATTGCTTAAGAATATATATGCATTGCTTTACTTCGCAGGTTTAAAACTTACATGCACCGTTTCCCAATGGGCCAGTCTATCGCCACTCTTTGTTAGAGAATGAGGAGATCAAGCGACAGATCCAATAACTTCTCCACAAGGGGCACATCCGTCCCAGCTCATCACCTTGTGGAAGCCCAATCATGCTGGTACAGAAGAAAGATGGAACCTCGCGACTCTGTATTGATTATTGGGCTCTGAATAAAATCATAGTTAGAAACCAATACCCGATTCCCTGAATCGACGACCTCTTTGATCAACTCACGGGGGAAAAATACTTCAGTAAGATTGATATGAAGTCTAGCTACCACCAAGTCCAGATAGAATAGACATATGTATGGAAGACCGCCTTCAAGTCAAAGGAAGGCCTTTTTGAATGGTCAGTCATGCCCTTTGGTTTGACAAATGCTCCCGCCACTTTCATGAGGATGATGGACGATATCCTACAACCATTCACCAATAATTTTGTAGTGGTGTATCTTGATGACATTCTAATTTACAACAAGAGTTGGGTCGAACACTTGCAACATATTCAGCAGGTTTTGCACACCCTACGATAGCACAAGCTATACGCCAACTTGGAAAAATTCTCCTTCAGCATGGACAGGGTCCATTACTTGGGCTATATCATTGATCATCATGGCATACATGTGGATCCAGCCAAGATCCAAATCATCCGTGACTGGCCAACCCCAACCACACTCACTGAGCTTCAGAAATTCTTGGGCCTTCCCAATTTCTATCGCAGGTTCGTGTTGGGATTCTCCCATGTTGCATGGGCCCTCAGCTAAATAAACAGGGGTGGTGGTAAGGAAAAATTTGTGTGGGTTCGGTCCCAACAACAAGATTTTGATGATTTGAAGTAGCGGTTGTGCTTAGCCCCATTACTTTCACTATCATACCTACAACATCCCTTTGAGATTGAGATAGATGCTTCAAACTATGTTGTGGGCATCATTCTCACTCAGCACGACCACCCCGTGGCCTATCATAGTGATACATTGTCAGATGTTATGTGTAAGTACCCTACTTACGACAAAGAAATGTACTCCATTGTGTAAGTCTGTTGCCAGTGGAGACATTACATTCTTGGGAAGGAGACAGTCATCCACACTGATCATAAGCCACTGCAGTTCATGCAGACACAAGGAAAATTGTAGAATGACCGCCATCAAAAGTGGTCCACATACATGCAACAATTCCACATCAACATCAAGTATAAAACAGGAAGCACCAATCACATCATTGATTGCCTCAGCAAACCGCCAGTCGCAGCACTCACCACGGTTCTAGACTCTTGTGGCCATGAGACCTTTAGATGGCCCCAACTTTATGAGACATACCCTGACTTCGCCACCACCTACCAAATGTTGGGTGCAAACACAGTTGTTGATAATTTCCATCTTCAGGATGGGTTGTTGTGTCATCTGGGCCATATTTGTGTTCCATCAAGCAAGTGAGAGAAGCTAATCTGGGAAGCCCACTACAATCAAGTGGAAGAACACTTCGGCGTCGAAAATACAGTGGCGATGCTACATAAACATTTATATTGGCTGAAACTTTGACAGGAGGTCAGCAAGTATATTAGGTCCTGCACTTCCTACGTTATTGCCAAACCGACCACTAAGAAATAGGGCCTGTACACCCCTCTTCCTACTCTTGACAAACCATGGGAATCCATCTGAATGGACTACATGTCGGGCCTCCCGTCCACCAAGCGGGGAAATGACTGTGTTTTTGTGGTTGTTGATCTCTTTTCTAAGATGGTGTTTCTGGTTGCCTGCAAGAAGAGCATCATAGCAGAGGCCACTGCCAAGTTCTTCTTTGAACGAGTCTAGGTACATTTTGGAATCCCACAAACCATTGTCTCAGATCGGGATAGTCGATTTATTAACACATTCTAGTTGAGCCTCTAGTTGGACACTAAGCTCACCAAATCCACGGCCTTCCACCCCCAGGCAGATGGTCAAACTGAGGTTGTAAATTGAATGATTGTGCATATCCTTTGCATGTATAATTCGAAGAACCCTCGCACATGGGATGAGAGCGTTCCCTATGTCCAACATAGCTACAACCGAGCCCTGCATAGCTCAACCAGCCACAGCCCCTTTCAAGTGGGGTTGGGATTCCAACCATTGGGTCCGATGGATGTTTCGCTTCCCCTTGCGGTCACCTCGATCGACTCACCTCCTACTCCAACTGAAGTTGAAAAATCCACCTGGTTCATTGAGCGGATCAAGCACATCCACCAACATGTTCAGAATATCTTACATAAGTCCAATGACAAGTACAAACGGTGCCATGATCAACATCGGGTGCCACATAAGTTTCAAGTGGGCGACAAAGTTTGGTTGCACTTGCAGAAAGAATGCCTTACAGGACCCCATTGGAAGCTTCACCCACTCCATTATGGGTTGTACACTATCACCAAGGCCATGGGGGATAATGATTTTGAGCTCAACATTCCTCCTTTCCTTGGCCTGCACCCAGTGTTCAACATGGATCTCCTTTGCCCTTATTTCCCACCATTATTGGACACCTTAGAAGTAGTAGAACAACTAACACCAACAGAGCTCAACCCCGACTACATTCAACATGTATCCAATCATCAAATTTTAGACACATAGAACAAGGGCACTCGACAGCAAAAGATCCATCTTTATCGAGTCATCAAAGCAAGGCAGCTCCTGCACCAAGGAAAGTGGCTCACCCAGGGCCAAATTCAGCAGAAATTTCCTCATCTGATAGGGGACCTCAACGCAATGGAGACCATTGCTTCCTAAGGAGGGAGGATTGATCCCTATGCATATCGGTGACCACCCACCTTTTCCAACTAGCTCAAAACAGTTTTCTGGCAATTTTTGTAATTTACTATTTTTAGCAGTTTTCACTTCCGAAGCCGTTTTGATGCCCTAAACGATGTTTTTTGGGAAAACGGGTTTGAAATATGTAAGTTCTTTTGATATTACACCTAAAATTAATCTCCTCGGTGATACCTTTCCAATGGGCTATCATACACCTAGAACGAAGATTGTATGCAAACGCTACGACCCCGGGAAGTTGATGTACTAACTTACCCAAATGGGGCCCACATGACTTTTGGCGCTTCATCTCCTAGGGTTAGGTTTTTGGATGTCTGGGGTTTTTTAAATTATTGATTATTGTAAAAAGGCCTTCAGAGCCTCATTGTAATCATCTTCTTGTGAATGAGTGCAACCGTCACATCTCTTCTCAGAGATAAGCCGCCACCATTCCAGCAAGATTGTTTCCGCTGCATTTTACAGTTTTCAGCTTATTTCGTTATTGAATAGAAAACTAGTTTTATTGTATCTCTGTTATTTTGTGTTAAGCACCTGTTAATAATCTGTATTCATTTTGTTCTGCTCATAAAATCCATATCATCGACACCAACCAACTTGGGCTTTGAAGGCATGGTTAACACATGTTTGTCTCAATTCCCTTCCAATTGTTGATGTCTCTTTGTGAGTATTTCATGAAAGGGACGAGTAATAATTGAAGAGCTTGTGTCGCTTTGTGAGTATTTCATGAAAGGGAAGGATAATAACTGAAGAGCTTGTGTGTGTTTTAAGTCTATGGGGTTTTTCAAATAAAAATTCCTTCATGAAAAGACTTAAGTGAATTGGGTCTAGGAAAATATATGAAGTAGATATTATAGAACAAAATAATGCCTATTAATAGCATTGGAAGGTGGTGAACGGTAGTAAATGGAACCTGTGAGTGTGAACGGATATATTCTTAGTGTAAATGTGAAGGTATGGTTGGGTAGTTTCCTGCAGCCTGACCATGACCGTTGTGTAGAAGAAAAGAGGGGTTATGGATACATTAGGTGCACTAGGTATTGGTATGAGCATAGTCTTTGGGGGGTTTTTCCTTGTATTGATATCATAGCTCTACTATGTCTTCGTGTGGAAGAGGCACAACATCTTGAACAAAATAGGATGCAAAATGCGTACAGAGTAAAATGGAGAAAGTGGAAACTTTTTCCATGAAGATACATTGGTTTGGTCCTCTAGGGTTACTCTTTGTCCTTTGTGGATACAATTTTTTTGGAAAATCTAATCCCCATGGGACGAGAGGCTTCTAAGATGCACAAATTTTGTATGACTCTGAAAATTGTTCCAACAATGGAAATATCAATTATCTAATTACATCTCTGTATGGAAGGGAAGTCTGATGAAATCCGAATTATGGAGAAATTAAGGATTATGACAGAGAAAAGAGCGATTGACCTTGAATTTCTAAAAAATTGTAGAGACAATGACATTTTTCCTAGGTTTGCAATCATTACCTGTCATAATTGTCTTTTTGAAAAACATGACACCTTGTTAATATTGGACTGCAGCCAATAATAGTAGCATTGTTAGAATCCAAAGAAGGTGGCACTGAATCTACTCTTGCCCTAAGTGTATTTTTTGTAGAGGCAGTTTGGTTTGTTAAGATTTGGAATAAATCATCCCATTTTTATTCTGTAATTATAAAAAACAACATATTGTCAACAAGATCCCTTTTGTGAACCTTGATTACTTTGCACATGTTTTCTGAGTACACCACTAGTGCCTTGTTGTCATGTTTATAGACAGAAGGCAGAGTATGCTTTTTGTCGTTGATGGCAATATCAGAGATTAGCACGACGAGAGTATGCTTGTTTGTCAATGATGTCAAGATCAGCACGACGATGGTGAATAAGATAAAATGAAGATGCGACAGTGGAAAGATTAGCAACGCAACAATGATGGCATGGAAAGAACAACAACATAAGCTCAAGAGGAGGAGAAACAATGATCATTGGATCATCCATCCTGAATTCTCGACGACCATCAGATATGAATTAAGATAGGAAGAGCACGCAAAAGAGGAGAACAAATATCAGACGTTGGATCTAAGCACCGAGGACCAACAGTCATCGGATCCTGTATAAATGAAAAGAGGATAAGGTCGAGTAATATCCTCTAACTTCACGATATGCGAGGTCGTGAAATGATCTTGGTCGTTGGAGCCAGAGGACACATGGCAAGCGATTGGAATTTCATTGACTTGCAAATTAGAGGAGTCAAAGGAGAGTAATATGGGAACTCACAATACGCGAGGTTGCGAAACAATCCTAGCCGTTGGAGCCAGAGGACACGTGGTGAGCTATCAACATTTCGCTGACTCGCGAGTTGGAGGATTCAAAGGAGCATGACATAGAAACTCGCGATATGCAAAGTCATGATAAGATCTGAGCTATCAGATCGAAGAAAAGTTATGGACTGTTGATCTGGCAAGCTAAGCGCTTGAATGTTTGCCCATGGTCATAGCCAAGGTCACATCATCGAAGGCTGGAGGAAGGAGATATTCCAGCTAAGATCCATTTCAGAGATTGCATACCAAGATTGTCGAGACACCTCATACCAAGATTCTTGAAGTCGCGAGTCGCAAAGCGCCTTTTGGATAAGCGCTTGGTCACAACTAGTGGTC
Organism: Picea engelmannii; assembly: GCA_009831015.1. Taxonomy (NCBI): domain Eukaryota; kingdom Viridiplantae; phylum Streptophyta; class Pinopsida; order Pinales; family Pinaceae; genus Picea; species Picea engelmannii. The sequence goes on from ML801067.1 coordinate 417,502, forward strand.
ATATGAGAGGAAGGAGCTAGCCCAACTAAGCTCCATTTCGGAGATCATCACATGGCAGAGTTGAGATGTCTCATCACAATATTCCTGAGGTTGCGAGTCACGAAGCGCTTTCTGAATAAGCGCTTGGTCACCGCCAGTGGTCACGAGAAGGGAAGGATCTAGCAGCTAAGCTCCATTTCAGAGATCGCATGTTGGGAAAATCGTGGTCACTCATAATCAATCATCTGAAACGAGAAATCGCGAAATCACTTTCTGTTTAGTGTTTGATCATAGCCAGTGGGCATATGGGATAAACATGAGACCCTGCGGGTGTAATCCAACAGTGCTGATTAATCGGGAATTTGATCGAAGGGGTATTGTTTCACCTCACGATTAATTGCTCAGTTATGATTCAGTTAGCAGAACTGAATCATAGTTCTTGGACGTTTGGAGATTCAGTTGCTGATGCATTTCCTTGGATATTTGAGGTGTAACTAGACCGGGGGAGAGCATAAAAGAGAAATGTAGTGACTGTGTGAGGTTGGTTATTCTAAATGAAAAACGAGTTGAACTATAAGAAAGGTAAAATTACAGTATGCGCGGTGTGAGATCAAACTCAGAGATGAGAAACAAAAGCTAAATAGATTTGCAGAATAGACCGAAGCATAACAGATTTGCAGAACAGACAGAAGAAGAGACGAATTGCAGAATAGACAAAAGAAGAGCATATTTATAGAACAGAGAAGAATCGGTAAGAATTGATATATATGTATTGTTGATTATTCAATCAAAAATTCATAATCAGGGAGGTAGGGTGGTGCTAGCGAGGACTATGGTCCTCTGGTATTCAAGTTAGTGCTTGAATATTGGAAGTTGTATCTTCCATCTAGTTGTGGCTAGAAAACAGGGTGGCAGGGTGGTGCTAGGGAAAACACAGATTTTTCTGTATGCAAGTTGGTGCTTGTATAAGTCCAGTTGGTGTTGGAACATTTAGGGAGTTGATGCTTCCTTCTAGTGGGTGCTAGAGAAACCAGAGAGTTGGTGCTCTCAACAAGTTGGAGCTTGTAAATCAGAGGTGGTAGCCTCATGTTGAGTTGGTGCTCAAAGATAGATGATGTACAGGACTGAAAAGACTACCTATAATTCGAAGAAGAAGAGGTTTTCTCCCTTTATGGGATTCCTCGTGAAAATCTGTCTCTGTGTGGATCTTATGTGTGACGAATGTTCATTATTTATGTTGTTCATATCTTGTATAATTTTGATGGTCACTTGGAGAAGATTAAAAAATTGTTTGAATAGTCATATAATTGTTTAAGCACAGTAACAACTAATTCACCCCCCCTCTTAGTTGTCTTAGTAATTTCAACATCCCTTCACCTCCTCCTCCTGTACTTCTATCTGCAACTTCCCAGTCATAGAATGGCAATCCCTCCTCGTTACACCTAACCACCTTACTACCTACCAAATTTTTATCTTACAAGCATCGATGATAAACTCATATTAGGGTTTCATGTCAATGTACTTCTATTTTATCCATAACGCTTACACTCCTACACAAAGAGTGGCAGGAAAATCCAGGATTCGGTCAAAATTATTGAAAAGGCTCTAGAATGCTTCTGGTGGATTACTATCTCTCTGTCAGAATATGTTTAAGAAATGGTGATAAGGGTAAGTTGATAATGGACTATATTGGTGAAGGGGTTCTTCCCATAGAGGTTGATGCAGATATTTCCTTCGAAATATTGTGAACTATCTCTCTCGAGTGATTCCTTGCACTCTTGATTTTATAAACAACCTTCTGGAATTGCACGTTGCTTCTGACATAGATTTCATAGTTTCCTTGAACTTTTCATTATCATTCTCTTCACACCAAGACAAATTTATCTGAGAGGCACAAACGAGACTCGAACCAGACGTTGTGATGCATTGTTTGTTCCCCCCACTCTCCTGCACAATGGACCACATTTTATTTAATGCACTAATGCCTTCGAATGATGGAGATTTGAATGTCCTAGGTTCATTCAATGCAATATCATGCCTTGCTCTTCGCTATGCAATGCATGATGATAATTGGGAATTGATCAATAGACTGAGTGTAAGACAAATGAATAATTTGGTAAGTCAGAGTCCCTCGTTCATTTTTCTATAAGCGAACTCATCATCCACTTGCTCACCATTTCTCATTTCATTGACTTTTGGCATGATGAAATGACGGTTGGCATGATTTTTCTTAGATTTTTGACGTGGAAACCTAATTAATACTTTGTTTATTTAGCTATGTGGCTCTATTTCACTATAGTCAATGGACACTCTAGCTATGGCACAGTTTCACTCAGGTGAGGAACTCCGCAGTTGAGGGACTGGCTCTGTGGCTCTATTTTGATCATTTCTTTTTAGTATTCAGGTGCCTTTGTCAGATATATAGATTCAGAATTAAATCCATCCATCAAAGTTGTGAAGTGATAAATGTCTTATGAGTTTTGCATTCACTGTTGTTTTTAATATATAGCCAAAAATATTATTACAATAGGTTGAGAAATGAGCAATTCATTTTTACCTAATAATGTATTTCAGAATAAGATGTTAAAAAATTGAAGACAATGTTTCTGGTATAAATTTGAATATATATTCAAGATAATAAATGTAAATAAGTTTACATTCAACGAAATTCATTTAAACAAACAATGATTTGATTTTCATTAATTATCGTACGAATCTTATAATTTTGTATTTTTTATTAGATTTTACACATAGCTTCTTAAACTGACAATCGAATTTGAACTTTTTTGGTGGAAGTAATAGTCTAAGATTTTAAGCTTGTAACCCTAACCATTACCAAGAACAGTGAACGGGTAACGGGATAGCAAAGAAAGAAATCTTAATGAAATGAAGCTTTAACTCAAAAAAACCTCTTGCAAAATAAAACATAAAAATTGTATTAGAATTGTAAATAAAAAAAATGCTTATGATATATTTTAAGATGAATCATGTTTAGTCATGCTTGGTTACACGTATTCATGTACAATCGATGCATTTTGTAGAGAACCATTAGGGCCTTTATGTTAGAAGAAGGCTCACCTCTTTGTTATGATATTGAGCCTGTTCATTTTCTCTTTTAACATTTCGAACTGTTAGAGGGTAAGAAGTTGTTATTCACTTTTTTCAATATTGTGGTTTTACATTAGTGACTCATACTCTAGATTAGTCATTCCTCTTTGAAAACAATGGTCCCGTCATTCCTTTTAACACTGCAAGAATATATTGAATGTGTTCCAACATCAAGCAATAAAACCTGTATTGAATCTTACATAGTGTTGTCAAATAAAAGAAATAGGCCAAAGATGTTATGTAAAAATTATTGAAAACCACATGTTTCATAAAAGGCAATGTCAATGTCTGTGCAAGTTGATGAAAAATCCATATTATATGCTTAAACATAACTCTTTATTCACATATTAGACAAGATACTTCTTTTCAATAAATTCCATCTAATGGTTGAGCAAATTAAAGTTATAAATAGAAACTTGCACGTTCACAACAGATTTATGAGGCGAAGTTTAAATATCTTCAGTTATTACGTACATGTATATATCAAAGACAAATATATTAATAAACTCACATAAATTTATTGTTTTTCTCCAAAACAAATGGTACAATTTAGAGATATATAGGCTAAGGGGAATAATCTGCGCCTTAGGAGCACAGGTTGATATCATTTTCAATTACAAATAGATTTTTGAAGATGGAGTGGATGCATCAGTAAACAAGGGCAGCGAAGCAGCGTAGTCCCTGCCGAATTTAATGCAATTAAATGGAAGAATGTTCAAAAGGCAAAAATATTCCAATGTTGAAGTATGATTACAATAGCATTCTAATGTTGTAGTATGAGAAAATGCAGTTTTGTGAATTTTATAAAGAAGTATAGTTGCAAACTAGAGTAGATGGTGTGATGCAATTGAATGGTAAATATTCTAATGAAGGATAATTTATTGTGTGATTGATTTTATTGGATTGTTGATATTGTACATAACAAAAGAGAAGGAAGCGAAATGTGATTTAATGCATGATTGCGCATAAGCTAGGAATTTTTTTCATGGTAAATATTCCAAGGTAGCATTGCACAAAAGATTTCATTTTTTAATAAGCGAAGTGCAAGAAATTTACAAGATATGCATATATATTAATATATACATTGTGTAATAACCATATGTGTTCTATCTTCAAGAAGGTGGAAGCAAAGACTGGTACAATGTTGCTCTTTGGTCTTCATGCAAGAGACATCAACTTTTATGAAATAGGTGATTTAAGAAGTAAAGCCAGTGGTTGAAGTTTTAGTGAGTTGTTTTTTTTTTCCTTCGCCTAATTCGAGATGTAAGAGCATGTTG
>ML801068.1:0-46768 GCA_009831015.1 Picea engelmannii
TTACTAGATTTTCTCCTCATCTCCTCAGCCAACAAAGCTCCAACAACAAAGTCATAATCTAAAACATTTGTTGAGATAAAACTAATAGATGCGACTAAACTATCCCAAGACTTAGGCAACAAACACAATAGTGTAATATCCTTATATTCATATTTGAATTTAACTTCCATACTAGTCAATTGAACTATAAGGTTATTAAAGGTATTTAAATGGTGATCAACTCTCTGTTGGCACAGGGGCAGACCCAGGGTTCAACGCTCAAGAGCGCACCAACAAAGCCCTAACTACTGGCCCTTTCGGTAACCCCTGCAAAGCACATGAAGTCTCACCTGAAGTAGCTATGGGGGGTTGTAGGATAGGAATGTCTACAACCAGGGGAATATCAAGTGGATATTAACACAATACAATGTAGTATACCTAGCTCACTTATCACTAAAATCTACTGCACATTCTATAGGTTTGATCTAATACAATAATGCAATAATAATATATCAAATACAAAGATAAAGAATCAATCACACACATAACACCATATATACGTGGTTCACCCTCTCCCTAGGGCTACGTCCATAGAACTATGCTTATGATATAATAAGGTAAAGCATATAGTTCTTGTCTGTGCTGTCTGCTAGCATATCTTCTTCTTTTTCTCACTTTCTCTCCCCCTCCCGCGCACCCAGTTACAAGACTTGATCTTCGCACCCAACTGAAGATCTTACAATACTAGAAGGCTCTTACTCTTAGCACTTCTCTCACTCACAATACAATATTCTCTTAATGAACATCAATCAATAGCAATGATCAATAATAGTATCGACCTGACCTAGGTCCTCTCAACCTCTATTTATACAATATAGTCCCGCACCGACAGCCTTAGGTCGAGACCTAGGTGTCAAAACCCTAGATATAGTACAAACCCCAGGTCTCTAAAACCGTAGGTCAACTTGACCCTCTTTTCCCTGGCTTCACCAACTTGTCTCTCCTTTCTTCCTACGCGGTGCTAACGATGGATTTTCCTTCTATCTAAGTTGTCCTCGATCCATAAACCTTACTTATCTGTCATCCTTGATATCCTCATCCAACAAATAGCTTTCTTGGGCTTTGATCCTTGTTTTATGCTCTTTTTCTTACTTCGACCTAGTAACAGTCACTGTGTCTCCCGCAAAGTTTGCATTTTACCTCTTCTTCCTTGATATTCGCTTGATTCCATACCCATGGGCCAATAGGCCCCCAACACTCACATGTGACTCGTCCTGAGGCACTTCATATATGATCCTTCTATTTTACTTCGACTTTGGACTGCGCAATGCAGTCTTTGCTTTCTACTTTATGCCTCCTCTCCATCCCTGTGCAGACTGTCTTTTCTGTTTCTGGTACCCAGTTTCAACTGCACCTGATACCTAGACCTTTTTCTTCTATATTTCTACTGAGAGATGCGAGGTAGCTAGTTTTCATAGTACAAATTCATTCAACTCCCATTTACCAATCCTTCCTTCCATTCTCCGTTTAGCGTCTTCAGCTGTGCAACTCCTCTTTCTGTAACATAGGCAATCTCATATGGTCCAAGCCAATGAGTTCCGAACTTCCCTGGGTGTGTTATAAACTTACTGTCATACACAAGTACTAAGTCACCTTTCTTGAATGCCTTCTTCTTGATGTGCCTGTCATTATAGGCCTTCTCTCTGTCCTTCTGAACCTGCTGATGAAATCTTGTAATAAATATGTCTTCTTCCATTTCAACCAATTGTGCAAGCCTCTCTTAAACAACTCCAGTGTCATCCATATCTGTAAAGGCAACAATTCTTAAGCTTGGCACAAAGTTTTCCTATGGGACAATAGCTTCAAGACCATAGACTAGCTTAAAAGGGGTCTGCATGGGTCTACATGGTCAGTTTCTTGCAAGTGGTTCTATAGGCCCAAAGTACTATAGGTACTCTTAAATCCCAATCATCCCTATTCACATTACAAATCTTCATCAGTTTTGTCTCCAAGATTTTGTTGAATGCTTCGATTGTTCCATTTTCCTGAGGATGATAAGGTGTGCTCTTCTGATGGTAGATGGTAAACTCCTCAATCAATGATTCAACTGTCTGATTGATGAAGTGTGTTCCTTGGTCACTCATAAGGATCTTGGGGCATCCAAACCTGGTTATTATGTCATCAAATATAAATTGCACAGCTGTAGTTGCACTACAGTCCTTGATTGCTCTGGTTTCGGCCCATCTGGTTAAGTATTTAGTCGTAGTTATGATAAACCTTACTCATGTGCGCTTCCCTGGTGGGTTGATAGGTCCCACGAAGTCAATGGACCATTTTTCGAATGCTTGTAGGGTCATTTGTGGTGCTAATGGAATTTCATCTCTTCTGGATGGTCTCCCAACACTCTGGCACACATCACAGGCTCTAGCATAATCCTTAGCATATCTGTGTAAGGTAGGCCACCAAAGGCTAGCTTGTAGAACCTTTTGTGCAGGTTCTTTCCCTACATAATGTCCTCCTACGATGCCTTCATGAGATTTTGTGAGGATCAGTGGGCATTCTGCCTCCATAACACATCTTCTTGGTATCTCATCATGTCCCATCTTGTATATCTAATCCACTATCAGTGAAAAGTATGCAACACGCACTACTATCTATTTCTTCTAGGGAATTGTATACTCACTAGGTGCCATTCCTGTTGACAGGAACTGGACTATTTTTGTGAAGTGGTCATCAATCTTTCTGATGGTGACCGAATGGGTATCTAGTAGTGTATCCTCCAGACTGGTGGGTTCTTCTCCATGTTCCAACCTCAACAAGTGGTCAGGGCCCTTGTTCATTCTTCCTGGCTTAACTATGAACTCAAAATCATATTATTGAAACAATAGAATCCATCTGCATATTCTCCCCAACACTAGCTTGTTGACTAGGTAATTTAGCGCGGAGTGATCTGTGAACATTTTAAAGTGTCCTCCCAATAAGTAGTGGCAAAATTTTTGTAGCGCATGCACCATGGCCAATACTTCTCTCTCTGTGGTGGTGTAGTTAATTTCTGTTGTGGATAGCTTCCTGCTAGCAAAGGCTAATGGGTGATCGATGTCTCCCGTTCCTAGCTGTGCTAACACATCTCCCAATGAAATGGACGATGCATCAACATGCACATGAAACTCTTTAGTCCAATCTGGGAAAACCAAAATGGGAACAGTAACCATATTTTGTTTTAGTGTGTCGAAGCTCTGCTGGCATTCTTTTGTCCAACTAAACTGATAGTCTTTATTCAACAACTTCTCCATAGGTGTTGTAATCTGGGCGTATCCTTTAATGAATTTTCTGTAATATCTAGTATGTCCTAGCGCAATACATAATTGTTTGACTAAAGTAGGAGGTGGCAGGTCAACAATAATAACAATTTTAGAGGGATCTACCAGCAGTCCTTGCTTACACACAATATGCCCTAACAACACTCCAAATGGTGAGAAGAAGATGCACTTCTTCAGATTCAAATCAATTTGACACTGCCTGCACTTATCCAACATTAGTCTTAGGCATTCAATATGGTTTTTCAACAAACTAAACATAGTCCAGTCATCAAAATATGCTTCTAAAAATTTATGCAAAAATTCTTTAAATGCTTCAACCACCACCCTGGAGAAGATGGTTGGGGCATTCTTTAGTCCAAATGGCATCACTGTATATTGGTAAGATCCCCATTCTATTGCAAATGTGGTCTTGTGGCGATCCTCCTTGGCAATTTGGAAATGATGATATCCTAAGAATCCATCTATAAAAGAATACACCTCTTGGCCTCCCACATTATCTAGCACTTCGTTAGTAAATGGTGTAGGGAAGGGGTCATGCAGGAAAGCATCATTCAACTTCCTGAGATCTACACAGATCCTGATTTCTCCTGTCTTCTTGTCTTGCACCACCATAGGACTAATCCATTTAGACTCTTCGACAGGTTCGATAATGCCTACTTCCAACATTCTGTCGAGCTCAAGCTTCACTTTTTCCTTATACTTCGGGTTCAATATATAGGGTCTTTGCTTGAATGGATTTTCATATGGTTTCAAAGGTATCCTCATCTCTCCCATAGGTCCCTTGATGCCCCTCATATCAATGAACTTGGTCGGAAACAAGTCCTAATATTAGTGCAACATCTCTATAATATTTTCAATGGTAGCAACATCCCAATAATCTCTGACATTGGCAAGATTCGGTGTTTCCTCTGTCCCAATGTTGAATTTTTTAATATTGATTGGCTAACCAATAAATGGTAGCTCAACTCCTGTTCCTTTCACATATCTTTGGCCTTCTGTCTCATCGATGTTGACCTTCCTTGGATCATCATCGTCATCTACATTAATGTTGTAACAACCCTACAGTTTCTAGAGAGGCGCAGTCCACTCGTCCTCTTCTTGTTGCAAGGGGAGGCTAGATTCTTCTTCAAATAATTTCTGTCTCACAATCTGCAGTGTCTGGTCTACTGAAGGATATTGACTTTCAAATAGAAATGTAGTTACAAAATTCTGAGTCATACCTTTCCAATCTATGGTGATAAGGGACAAATCCACTTGAAGTTACCAGTTGATAGGTGTGGTGTCCAACGTGTTGATGAATTTTTTCACCCATTTCTCTTATGGAATATCACTCCAGGCTTCTTCACAGCTTCGCACATGGTCCTTTGGGAAACTTCGACCCGTGTACCTTACTTCGCATATTTTTACTTGGGCTAAGAACCGCGTTGTCATTAAGGTTTGACATTGTACCCAGTCTGTAATATTTCTTTTGTGCATCCCCCACCATCTTGCTGGTGTAGCTTTCAGGGCCTCATCCATTGCCAACAGTCTTTACTGCATTGGTACACTTTCTTTAAATTCCAACAAGAATGTCTCTAATGTATTCAAACCATCAAAGGTGGGTAAGTTGCTCACCGTTGTACCAATCCAGTGAACTTATCTGGTTAGCCTGGTACACCTTCTTGTGGATACTTCATACATCTGATTTTGCCAATTTTCCAGTGCTTATTATGAGTCTAATGAACACACACTGTCACTTCGCCAACTCAGATTACCATCAGTTGTAGGGTTGATGTAATCTTGTTGTTAGGCTGTCAGTTAGTAGATGTTTTCTAGTTCGTATGCATGGTATTCTTCTCTCATGGGATCTGTGTAACGCTGACCCTCATCTGTATCTAAGGGTGCGATGACCCTAAGGCCATCTCTTTCGAATGTCATATGTATTTTCTTCAAATCTACAATAGTAGAGTTGTTGAAGGCCCAATCAATTCCTAACAATGCAGGGTAAGGACAACTATCATCGACAATTTCAATTACCTCAAAATCTGCAAAGGTTCTAACTCCGTCGATGTCCACAGGGACATGCTCCAATCGTCCAAATGGGCTGACAACTTGCTGATTGGCCATGCGAATCTTGATAGGGGAATATATCAGCTTGGGTTTTCCCATCAGTTCCCAAGTTTGCTTTGTCATGAGATTAACCTCCGACCCTAAGTTGAGGACCACATAGTCTATGCCATACTCTCCTATCTGAGCATTTAAGTGTAATTCTTTGTTTTTCCTTCTCCTTTTCCCAATTTGGTGTATTACCCTATTCAGTAAGGGGTCTATCTTTCATATTGCTTGATTAAATTTTGAATTTCCCTTACATCATTTTCATCCTGGATTAGCTTAATACAAGTATATAGAAATTCCATGAGCTTGCTTACCTCTTTTCCCTCTCTCGGTGAAGAAGACTGATCGAATACCGATGGCATTCCATATTCTCTTACTTCTGGCCATGTTCTTGATGATGAACCTTGATCTCTTATGAATTCTTTCCTTGCATCTTCAAATGTTCGTCTTTCTTTCTTGGCATCAAAAGTTTGAGTCTTCTCCGCAACTTTTCTGACTCCTGAGTCTTCTATAGTCTTTCCCTAGGTCACTCTATCTTCTCCTGTAACAACGCCTCCTCGATTAACAACATCAACTCTCGGGTCTTCTCTGCGAGGTTCAACATATATCAACTACACTTGTGGGTTTTTTCTGAGGTCCTCATATTTTTTGAAGCTTATCCAACAACACAGGGAAATCTTCTATAACATGCTCAAAAGAATTGCAATAATTGCAAGTAGTAAAAGGGTTCTGACAATCCCTTGCTAGATTTCCTGTCTATGTGTAGTTATAAAAAATTATCTGTCCTCGGCCTCGACCCATTCCTCCTCCTCGTCCTCATCCTCTGTATCCACTGCGAGGATTGAATTTTCCTCTTCCCGGGGAGTTGTACTGCGTAGAGTTTCCTTCTTGCTGTAGTTTTCCTTAGATCTTGTATACATATCTTGACCTTTAATGCAGGAGGTCATAGGCCCTACAGTCTCTATCATCATGCCCTACTGACTTACAGAAGGTGAAATATAGGTTTGTAGGTGTATGAACATACTTCTGCATGTAATAGCACTCACTAGGGTGATGTCAGTTTCTGCATACTTCGCACCAGGTCAATGTGACTTGCTTCAAGGGGCTCAGAGCTCTTGAGGCCAAATATTCATGAAATACAGGGAAATATTACTTATCATGGCCCTATGATCTGCATATGATGCACCATATGTCTTCTCTTTTGTCCTTTCCCTTATCCTTTTTTATGTCTTCGACCTATAAAGACAAAATGGTCAGCTAGCTCAAGATCTGGCTCACACATGAGATGGATTCTCCCATAGGAGTTGATTCAAGATTCATGGCGATCTCTAACGCCTCAGAATGAGAAGAAATTTTTTGTTGCATCAAAGGAACTCTAATGTGTGGTAGAAACACAACGATGAACCATTCTTTGTTCTGTTCATCTGGGATCTTAAAATTTAATCAGCTTGTTAAGGTCTTGAATCTCTGATCGAATTCCCAGACAGGTTCGAAAACGTTTTGTTTGATCTCCTTCATCTCTGTAATACATTGTGACTTTGATTTGGGTTTCTTGAATTCTACAATCAACGCGTTCTTGATCTCATTCAATGGTTGGGGCTGTGCAATTCCTTGGACAAGCTTCATGTACCAGCTCAGTGCACGATCTCTGAGAGTAGTGATGAACTGGGTTATTTTGACGGCCTCATCAATGACATTCTTAATATTCCACATAGATTCACATAGGAACCAGTGTTGATCTGGGTCTTCAGATCCATCCCCTCTAAAGATAGGGAACCTCATCTTATCCACCATAGAGCTACCTGTGTTTCCTGTCTAAGTATATGCTGAACTGCTAGTAGTAACACTCTAAGGACTCTAATGACTCTGATTGCCTAGTGCTGTTGAAACAAAAAGAGGGTTAATGATACTTACTTCAGGAGCTGCACATTTCCTAAGTTTTCTGGCTCGTTCTGGCGAAGTTCTTCAGGTGCTCCTTCCTCTAGCCTAGAGGGTTCTGGACATTCTTCGTCTATTAGATCTGCCTCTTCTCCGCTGTAGAAACCTTCTTCTTTGTAGTTTTTCTTGAATAGGTTCTCAAGGTGAATCCCTCTAAATGCTCTCCCATTGCGCGTATGTTCATCTTCTGTGTCACTGTCACTGTTCGAATTTTTGAACATTAGCTTTTCTGGCTTCAACCAATCTACTGTATCTTTAGAATTTTATTCTCATACAAGAGCATCTTGATTCTCAGCTTCAGAAAATGAAAACATTTCCCTTTGGGTCCTTTGAAAAAGTATCTCTCATCTTGGCTATACAATTCTACTCCATCGACACCAAATTCGGTGATATACCCCCCAATGGTACTATCAAACCAATGATCTAATGCTCTGGATAGAACGTTGTCGACTCTTTTAACCTTCTGGATCAACTCCAACGTCCAAACCATAGGGGGTCTAGATCTGATCTCAAACTGGGTATCAACTAACCTAGCCAACCACTCAAACAACTCCTGATGGATTCCTCCAAAGAAGATCTCGTGGATGTCAGTGAAAATGTATCTTTGTAGCCAATCTTCAGTACTCAGCTTAGGGTTCTTGTTTTGGGCTTCAACGAAGTCCCGCTCTTGATATTTTATCCACTTTTGAATCTCCGTCTTCGATGGGAACCACCTTGACATTCCCTCACGAAGATTCTGGTCCCGGCAACAGAACCATTTGTTGACACAGGGGCAGACCCAAGGTTCAACGCTCAAGAGCGCACCAACAAATCCCTAACTACTAGCCCTTTCGGCAACACCTGCGAAGCAGATGAAGTCTCACCCGAGGTAGCTATGGGGGGCTACATGACAGGAATGTCTACAACCAGAGGAATATCAAGTGGATCTTAACACAATACAATGCAGTATACCTAGCTCACTTATCACTAAAATCTACTCCACATTCTATAGGTCTGATCTAATACAATAATGCAATAACAATATATCAAAGACAAAGATAAAGCATCAATCATACACACATAACACCAGATATATGTGGTTCACCCTCTCCCTAGGGCTACGTCCACAGAACTGTGCTTATGATATATTAAGTTAAATCTTACAGTTCTTTTATGCGCTCTCTACTAGCATATCTTCTTCTTCTTCTCTCTTTCTCTCCCCCTCCTATTCACCTAGCTGCAGGACTTGATCTTCGCACCCAGCTGAAGATCTTACAATACCAGAAGGCTCTTACCCTCAACACTTCTCTCACTCACAATACAATATTCTCTTAATGAAAAACAATCAATAACAATGCTCAACAACAGTACCGACTTGACCTAGGTCCTCTTGACCTCTATTTATAAAATATAGTCCCTCAGTGACAGCCTTAGGTCGAGACCTAGGTGTCAAAACCCTAGATATAAAATCCCTAGGTGTTTAAAACCCTAGGTCAACTTGACCCTCTTTTCCCGGGATTCGCCAACCTATCTCTCCTTTCTTCCTACGCGATGCTAACAGTGGCTTTTCTCACTATTTGAGTTGTCCTCAATCCATATACCTTGCTTATTTGTCATCCTTGATCTCCTCATCCAACGACTAGCTTTCTTGGGCTTCGCTCCTTCTTTTCTGCTCTTTTTCTTACTTCGACCGAGTAACAGTCACTGTGTCTCCCGTGAAGTTTGCATTTTACCTCTTCTTCCTTGATCTTCACTTGATTCCATACCCAAAGGCCAACACTCTCATACCTTCTTTCATTCACAAACTGTATAATTGCTTCTTCAAGAAAAATCTTCATGTCAAGGACTTCATCATATACAGACTTTCCAACTGGCTCCATAAGCCTACCATTATATTCTCTCTTAGGATATTAAACAAAAATTCATCTGCCAGACATAGACGAATCATACTGAGTGATTTTGCATCCAATTCTTCCCATTCCACATTTTTCATGCTTGTTGGTTTCTTTGTCCTACCCACCAAGGCTTTTTGCAACCCTTGTTGCATCGACAGATCCCGCATCTTGAGCTTCCAGATCTCAAAATTGTTTTTTCCACTGAAATTTTCCATTTCCAACCTCTATCTCTCAACCTTAGTCATAAACAAAAATTGACTACACTGGTGCATATAAAACTAAAGCTTCTTTAAAAAAAATGTGGAAGTACAATCTTTTAATTCAAAGTAAGACTATATAAAATAAGATTCAAGGCATAAAATATTTTAATTTATCTTGAATCCACCTTTTATAAAATAAATCTCCACTTCTAATACATATACGTCCACCTCACTTCATTAAATTTATAAAATACAAACTTTTATACCTTTTACAAAAAAACCAACATTCGTCCACCTCCGCTTAAAAAAATTCTTATGTCATCAACCTTTTATAAGTCAAGGCTTCTCTTAGCTTCAGAGGGGGCACCAAATTTGAGACCGATGCTCCTCTCACAAGTGTGTGTGTGCTAATGTGCCCCTAACACTGTCTAGAGAGCACCGATGTACTAAAGAGCACTAAATCAACGTTCTTAGATCACAAAAACATATGACCTCCTCAATACTCATATCCGCTTGTTCTCACCTACCAAAACACGTCCAAAGGTTCTTTGCTCACAAATATATGCAAACAATTCGACTTGGCTCACCTGCGACACCTGCTACACATTCTATGATACCACTTGTTGTAGTGGAAGCATAAAAAACACAGATATCTAATTGCAAATATTGAACAATATGCAATCACACAAACTGAACACAATGATTTTTACATGGTAAAACCCTATACAGGGAAACATCCACGGGAAAATTATATTCAGTTTATTTATCATTCAAGGGAGATATTACATCATCCAGACCAAGATTACACACACTCAAACTCTCTCAAGAATCTTTGCCTCTATGGGCTTACATGGATTTATAACAACTCTCAAACAATTATATAGAACTTATTACATTTATGTGGATCCACGCATTATGTGATTTGTTTCAACAACAAACTAAATAAAAGGAGCCACTAAATATGATACAATCCACAAAATCATGGAAAAATTGTTGGCATATCTCAACAATCTCCACCTTGACAACAATTTACCTAAATATCATTGTCCAGTTTATTCATCACCTATGCTGCAAGCCAAGATAAGCCAAGCACACACTGCATCTTCTCTAATAACATTGGTTTCATGAAAACATATGTACAATTCATTAAAATATAGATTTTCTCAGAGATCAATCCACCTCCAACATGTCTTCCAAGACAATGCTTTGAGACATATGTTAAGGTAGATATCATTCTATCCAAAATACCTGCAAAATCTAAATTACAATTATCATAGATTAAACAATTAAAACCATTATAGGTGACACTTGTGCCTCTAAAACTTTTAATCACGCATTTCACTTCTCCACCTGAATTTTCCATGTCTCTAACAACATCAATTGAATGTGAAGTATCTTGTCGTAACCATTTCATCGCATCCAACAGACCTGCTACTGAACTAACACATTGTATACAAGACATAAATTTTTCTTCATTATAAACATGACCTAAACTTGAAGAAAACTTATAATGGAAAGCAACATGGATATTAATTGGTTTCATGATGTTCATATTGAACTTCAACCACAACTTACCATTATTACCATCTCTATGTACTTCTGTTCTCATAATTTTTTTTTCTCCTCCTTGATCCTTCCTCTGAAATGTCTTGTCCAACTCATCCTTTATCTTACTGATATCGACCATGCTTCGGCTTGCAACAAGCATATCATCAGGAAAATGAATGTACTATAAACAGTATAGTCATACCCACCCCTTGTGAATTTTTGGCTCACCATGATGGATTCAAACCTCTTGTACAGTGGTTTGGGTACCATTAGGCCATACAATGAATTCTATAGCATGCAAACAAATCTACCATTGTGATATTGAACAAACCCTTCTAGTTGTTCCATACATACTATATCTCTATTAACAACGATTTTGTGGGCAGTAGGATCCCACACATTACATCCCTTTACACCATCATAACTTGCAGAGATATAAAATAAGAAAAAAGTCAGAAACAAAGATCTTAAGTATGGAAGAAACTTATAGTTCTGCAACTCTTTCTTTCTCATATGACCTTTTTTCTTTTTCCATAAACAAGAAGATACACCTCTTACCTTATATGCAACTTTAGAACCGCCTTCCAACTTATAGCGATTATCAAACTTTGTTTCCTTCATTACTACTAAACTTCCTTTCTACACTTTGAGGGCTCCAACTTGACCTGCATACTTATATCCACCATAATCCAAAACCCCTAATGAAATCAAATTTAACTTAAGCTCAGGTACATATCTAACATCCTTTAGTTCTCTAAAAATACCGTCGAACATCCTGATTCTAATACTGCCAACCCCAATAGTTTTACAGGGAAAACCATTTCCCATAAACACTACACCCTCATCAACAGATTGGTATGAAATGAACCAATTTATTTGGGAGGACATATGGTGGGAGGCACCCAAATCTAATATCCATTCTTCATGATATTGTAAGCTAATAGAAACGGATAAAACTTCATCATTCGTACCTGGATTTGTTGCAACCAAATTTTCTTCTTTCGTAGAGTTATCTTCAGATTCTTTTCTTTTCTAACAATCTTTCTTGAGATGCCCTGTTTTTCCACAGTACCAACATTTTACTCTACCCTTTCTACCCCTTGATTTAGATCGTGAAGAACTTCTCTGATTTTGTTCTTTTTATTTGGGTTGACCTATGACCAACATCGCTTTTGAAGTTGAGGTTTCTCTACTAGATTTTCTCCTCATCTCCTCAGTGAACAAAGCTCCAACAACAAAGTCATAATCTAAAACATATGTTGAGCTGAAACTAATAGAGGCGACTAAACTATCCCAAGACTCAGGCAATGAACACAATAGTGTAATATCCTTATCTTCATATTTGAATTTAACTTCCATACTAGTCAATTGAGCTATAAGATTATTAAAGGTATTTAAATGGTCAACAACTCTCGTACCTTCTTTCATTCACAAACTGTATAATTGCTTCTTCAAGAAAATTTTGCTCGTCAAGGACTTCATCATATACACACTTTCCAACTTTCTCCATAATCCCACTATTGAATCCTCTCCTAGGATATTAAACAAAACTTCATATGCCAGACATATACAAATTCTACTGAGTGATTTTGCATCTAGTTCTTCCCATTCCTCATTCGTCATGCTTGCTGGTTTCTTTGTCCTACCCAGCAACGCTTTTTGCAACCCTTGTTGCACCAACAGATCAGACATCTTGAGTTTCTAGAGCTCAATTTTTTTTTTCCACTTCAAACTTAGAGCTCTGAACCTTAGCCATAAGCACAAATTGCCTACACTGGTGCTTATAAAACTAAATATTCTTTAAAAAAAATATGGAAGTACCATCTTTTAATTCAAAGAAATACTATATAAAACAAGATTCAAGGCATAAAATATTTTAATATATCTTGAATGCCCCTTTTATAAAATAAATCTCCACTTCTAATACATATACTTCCACCTCACTTCATTTAATTTATAAAAGACAAAATTTTATATCTTTTACCAAAAAACCAACATTTGTCCACCTCCACTTAAAAAATTTCTTATGTTGTCGGTGTTTTATAAGTCAACGCTTCTCTTAGCTTCACAGGGGCACCAACTTTGAGACTGACGCTCCTCTCACAAGTGTGCGTGAACTATCATGCCCCTAACACTTTCTAAGGAGCACTGATGTACTAAAGATCACTAAATCAACGTTCTCAGATTGCAAAAAAATCTGACCTCCTCAGTACTCAGATCCGCCTGTCCTCACCTTCCAAAACACATCCAAAGGTACTTGCGCTCACAAAGATATGCAAACAATTCAACTTGTCTCACCTGTGGAACCTACTACACCTTCTCTTATACCCCTTGTTGTAGCAGAAGCATAAACAACAAAGATATCTAATTGCATCACACAAATTGAACACAACAATTTTTACATGGTAAAACCCTATACAGGGAAACATCCACGGGACAATTATACTCAGTTTATTTATCGTTCAAGGGAGATATTACATCAGCCAGACCAATATTACACACACTCAAACTCTCTCAAGACTCTTTTCCTCTATGAGATTCCATGGATTTATAGCATCTCTCAAACAATTATATAGAACTGCTTGAATTTATGTGGATCCACACATTATGTGATTTGTTTCAACAACAAACTAAATAAAATGAGCCACTAAATCTGCTACAATCCACAAAATCATGGAATTTTTTTTGGCATATCTCAACAATCTCCAACTTGACAACAATTTACCTAAACATCATTGTCCAGTTTATTCATCACCTATGCTACAAGCCAAGAAAAGGCAAGCACAAATTGCAGCTTCTCTAATAAAACTAGTTTCATGAACACATTTTTACAATTCATTAGAATATGGATTTTCTCAGGGATCACTTCACCTCCAACATGTCTTCCAAGAAAATGCTTTGAGACATATGTTAAGGTAGATATCATTCTATCCAAAATACGTGCAAAATCTAAATTACAATTATCATAGATTAAACAACTGAAACCATTATAGGTGACACTTGTGCCTCTAAAACTCTAAAGAACCCATTTCGTTTCTCCACTTGAATTTTCCATGTGTCTGACAACATCAATTGAATGTGAAATATCTGGTCTTAACCATTTCATCGCATCCAACGAACCTCCTACTGAATTGACACATTGTATACGAGACATAACTTTTTCTTCATTATAAAGATGACCTAAACTTGAAGAAAACTTATAATGGAAAGAAACATGGATATTAATTGGTTTCATGATGTTCATACTGAAATTCAACCACAACTTACCATTATTACCATCTCTGTGTACTTCCATGCTCAAATTTTTTTTTGCTGCTCCTTGATCCTTCATCTGAAATGTCATGTCCAACTGAGCCTTTATCTTACTTATGTCGACCATGCTTTGTATTGCAACGAGCATATCATCAACAAATATCATTAGGAAAGTGAATTTACTATAAACAATATAGTCATACCTACCCCTTGAATTTTTTTGGCTCACCATGATGGATTCAAACCTCTTATACAATGGCCTGGGTACCATTAGGCCATACAATGAATTCTCTAGCATGCAAACAAATCTACCATTGTGATCTTGAACAAACCCTTCTGGTTGTTCCATACATACTATATCTCAGTTAACGACGATTTTGTGGGAAGTAGGATCCCACACATTACATCCCTTTACACCATCATAACTTGCAGATATCTAAAACAAGCAGAAAATCAGAAACAAAGATCCTAAGTCTAGAAGAAACTTACAGTTCTGCAACTCTTTCTTGCTCATATGACCTCGTTGCTTCTTCCATAAATAGGAAGATACATCTGTTACTGTTATAACCCTAAATTGCACCATACATCCATACCTGGCATTTGGCCCTCTTACTTGCTATTTTTTCCAAGCCATCACTGAGCAACTCTTCTTAAAAACACTATTTTTGAAGATGTACGCACCCTGCACCACTAATTAACACACACACACACTTTTTGCACCACTACAACTTGCGTACACACACTAGCTGCACCATTACAACCCACATATACCCACAAAAGTTGCAAAAATTAAAAATTTGCAAGGAATTCATTGAGATTACGGGCTACTGGGTAGTTTTCCAACTGTCCCACCACCTATATCCCGTCACCCAACCGAATAACCATCCTTTTTTCATATAAAAGGAGTTGTTGGGATCTCATTCCACACATAAGCATAAGAATAGTGAAACTCTACCCATTTCACATCCCCTCCTTGCCCCAAGAATTTGCAGCCACCTTATGATATTTGCATCAAAATTGCCCATTCTTGCATTTTTCCTCCATTCATAAGCCTATGCCATTTCCCTAGAAGAAGTGTGAGAGGAGAAAGATACGTGGAAGCGCAGTTGGATCTTGGTCAAGAGGAGCCCAGACTAGGTTCGTGGAGCATTTGTCGATCTCATTGTAAGTAAACATTGTGATATCGATAAAAGGAATACTTTTTTCTGTCTCGAAATATGATGTCTCAAATCTTTGTGTTTGATTTATGCTTTATTATAACATCTAACCCATGATTTATATATGAGATGCATGTTTTTAGTTCCCTGTTTATCTGTTTGTGAATGTAGGTCAACCTTGGGAGGAGTCTTGTAGTCATCGGAGTGATCAAACGCAAAAGGATCGACACTGGACGTAGAGTTAAAGGTGAAGTTACTGGATCTTTTCACTTTGTATTTCATGCATGAATGTGGGGTATATTCGGGGTAGTTATAAAAAGTAGGAGAATTTTAGACAGTTAGATCTGCCTACATGTTGAACCCTAGTGTAGTCCATAGGGGGTTTTCCCTCTATAGCAGAACTAGCAACCATACTGGGGAGACCTCTAGGGTTTTAGGGGATTTTTTGGGTGTGTTAATTGGTTTGATTACCTTTTTTGAGTTTCTGTAAGTTGTTGAGTCTTTAAGGGATTTTATTCTGCCATACTAGTACTCCCTACCCTATCAGTCTACATGTTAGTTTTCTTTTTTTTTAATAAGTTACAGAGGTGTACGCAGCCTGTAGTGGGTCTGCACATGTACATACGTGCCCTACCTATAGACAGCTCGCATACATACACAGGATGCTTAAATGTTAGTAGTGTGCCTGTGTCAAGAAATATTTTCTTTCAGAAGAGGCAGTCAACCTCTTCCCTTATTGAAGTCACACTTCTCAGGGGTTTCTCGATCAAGTACTGGTCTCTGTTGTTACAGTCTTTAGCCTAGGTTTGATGTCAGATTCTTTATCTTTTAAATATTTCTTGTGTTTTCTTTGAAAGGGTTTTAGACGATTCTGTGAGTCTTTTCTGATCATCTTGTTTAGTATCGTAAGTGACTCCATACAATCCGAAGTAGGCCAGAAGTCATTTTTTGGTCTTGTCTTGTCTTCACTTTTTCCCCTTTTTCTTTCTTTAAAGAAAAATAAAAAGGATTTATTTTCAAGTTTCTTATTTGAAGCATAAACAAAAAAAATAGAAAAAGTTTTCATTTCTTTGTTTCGTTAAGTAGTTGAGTTGATTATTTCTCTTGTTAGGAGAAAGAGTGTTTTTCTTAATTTCTTTACTAAATGCTTAGAACATTTAAGTAGCTTGTAGTTGAGAGAAATTGCGTTTTAGGTTTTCCTTTAAAAGATCTTAGAAAAAAGTAGTTATGAAAAGTTGGTTAAAGAGTTAAATTTGCAAATATTTATTTGTCAAAAATAAGTAGTTTTGCTTTCAGTTTCATTTAATGCTCCTCTCTTTCGTCTCTTAAAACAAACCACTAGTTTCATTTCTGTTTCCTTGAATTAATACAAGCCACTTAAAATTAACGCTAATTTAAAATCAACTAGACTTTATGTTTGTAGGGTCCAACAACTTATCTAGGCTAGAGCCTTGATTTAGGTTGGAGAGGAAACTCTTCAAGGCTTATAGAAAAAACATTGTAGTCTGTGCTAGGGAGTGTAAAAAGTCTAGTAAACATGAAAGTTATCCAGGACCCCCCTCTAACACAGGGGATAAACATGAGGTCGCATGCAGAAAGGTAGTGGAGATAACCCCTCCAAAACTAGACCAAGCCTAGCGGGGAACGAATATTGAGGACTTGTTGTGGGATACTATTGGTCGCATTTGCCACATAAATTTGTGGATCTCGAATCCATTTGAGGTCCTCAGTTGTCTTCCGGACCACTTGCTTCTGATACCCTCGGTAGGTTTCAGGCTTAGTTACCTTTCTCATTGTGGTCCATCCGACTGTCAAGTGTACCCACCTGGTGACTGTTCACAAGTTGGAAACCTAGTTGCCTTTATTTTAGGGACTTACACAGGTGACTTCGGGGGTATACCATGGTACCTAGGGAAGACGCCGAGCCACGCTTTGCAGAGTATACCCGGAGGGTGCTTCCGTGTTCTAGTTTCACTTGCACCAGTAATTTTCTCTAGTGTTGGCTGGCGTAATTGTTCTTCCAACTAGTTAGTAGTTTGCTTGCTTTGTCTCGTAGGAAATTTTCTAGTGTGTGCTTGGTATTCAACTTTAGAAAAAGCCTTACTGTGTCATTTATCTTATCACACAGTGGAATATCAAGAGCCCCGCCAGTCGCGAAGGCTTCTGGGCCTGCCGCCGGTTAACTTGGAGCCACCATCGCCACCGTTACGGCCAAGACTTGACCAACAAGGGTCATTTGAGGCGACCGGGCTGCAAGAAATTGTGCTTGATCTAGCTCCAAGAGGAGAACACTCGTATATGGAGGAACTGACTATTTTTTACCTTATAGTGGAATCTCTTGGTCCGTATAAACCTTCGATCATTGACTTGTTGGCACCACTTTTAATACAGCTTGCCCCCCCAAGGGTAACACATCACAAGTGTCAGATAGTCCTACAAGTAGCGATGGAAGAAAATGTTGCTACTTCGTCAGGGAGTCCTCACACTCCCTCTACGGCTACCACTATTGGGGGCATTCCGCCTCCTAACTCACCTTCGCCGATCTGGACCACTATGGTCTCGATCCCCTTTACTTTGGGAAGTGTTCTGATTCCTTCTATGGCGGTGATCACTACACCGTTCACACAGAGTGCGATAGGTCCTCCATTTTCATACGAGATGCTCGGCTTTGATACGAACTCAGTCCTCACTTACTCCACCCTACAGACCATGGGTTTGGGGCAAGGGAGCTCAAACACTCTTCTACAAGGGTCCATGGGGGGCACCTCAACCCCATATAACACTTTCCCTTACGGCAGGGTCATATACCTCCTTCGTCTCCTTCGCTCGACGGTGCTTCTCAACAACCCGTCTGGCCAAACATGAACTACATATTTTTCGGAGCAGGTAGTCAAGGACCTTCTTCCTACACCACGCTAATGGGTTCTATGTCGTTTTCTTTGTTTGACACGTTTGGAAACAACACATTCTTATCAGTTGTCATCTCGGTCGGGGGAAACCATGGTTTTGGACCACAAAATCCTATGGAGAGTACTATTCCTACACAGGGGGAAAACATAAGAGTTTCCTCCTCACAGGGACTCTAGAATCCATGGTAGGTATTAGTTTCCTCGTTAGGGATGACAACTGGGGGAAACCCCTTCCATGGTCAATGGAACCCCATGCAAGGCTCAATATCTATTCTCGTCGGATCGTCAGGGGGCAACCCTTTCCAAAACCTTTGGAATACAACATCGGGAGAAATCCCTACCCAACCCTCAACGTCCAATTACGAGAGTCAGCCGATGACGTCTCAACAAGAACATTTTCCGAATGCTTTCCACGACCATGGTTTTTACCAAAACCTTGGCCAACAACCTAAATTTTCATGGCAACCTGGTGCCAGCCAAATTCCAGGATCCTTTCCTCCTGTACATAGTCAACAACCCAAACTACCTTTTCTGGAGACGTTTCATTTGCCAAACTTGTCAAGATTGTTAAACGATCTAATCTCTCACGATTCACGTTGGACTCCCATGTTGGAAAAGTTTCCCTCAGACATTCCAAAGTTCAAAGGTAAGCCTAACGAAGATCCAGGCGATCATGTGACCACGTTTCAACTATGGTGCTCGTTGAACTCTCTGAGAGATGACTCTATTCAGTTGCGTCTATTTCAATGCACTCTCATCGGGAGTGTCGCGAAATGGTACATCGAGCTCGACCGCTCAAGATACTCTTGATTTAGAAAATTGGAAATGGTTTTTCTCAACCATTTCCAACTACCTGTGAGATATAATGCCGGCACATAATTGTTGGCCAACTTCGAGCAGATGAAGGCCGATCATATCTCAGATCACATCTGAGAGTGGCAGTGTTGAAAGAGTTTGATAAAAGTACCAATTCCACCAACATTCCTATTGGAGTGGTTCCTTAATTCTTTGGTACCCCAGTTATCAAAGGACGTTGCAACGTCAGGGGTCTTTTCCTAGGAAGAGGCGATAATGAGAGCTCAACATCTTGAAATGATATACTCTCATCCCGGATTACTTTACGAGGTTTTTCCAGATGTGCCACGGTCTATCCTTGACAAGACCAGACACAAGTTTGGACCACATGCCAGTGGCATAGTTGGTTCAACACAAGCAAATCCCACTGATCAGTTTCCGAATCAATTGCAACAATTGTTGATACAACAGACAGTCGCCAACCAAACCTCTAGTTTGGATGCTCCCCCTACTCAAACGTTGGATGTACACAGTGTGCAGTCAACAAACTCGAAGGCCAAACAACAACGTGGCGGCAAGAAAAAATAGCGAAACAAGAAGGGTAAGGGGGATAGGAAACCCACCAATAATGTTGGTGGGGGAAACACAGAGAAAAGAAAGTTGAAGTATCCGTGTAACCTTTGCATGGAAGATCACCCGAATCACCTGTTCCCTCTACTTGCAGAGGCCCAAAAGTTATTGGCGCAACAACAACCTACTATGTTAACGAACCCATTTTTACATGGGCAAAATTTGACTCAAGCCTCTGCAAGCATGGATGGGGGCAGTCAGGGACCCCCTCCATCTTCTAGTAACCCCTCGGCCATGAACGTTTATATGTTGAAGGGTGACACTCACATAGCTAATAGGGCACATGATTACATAATGCCAAACATTGGTGCATAGGGTAAAGAAGCTGAAAACCCATCAGTTCCTCTCCAGATTGAGAAGATGATGGGAGAAACAATGAAACACATCCCGAAAGGGGAATTCAAGAAATATTCACACAATCCAAACACAAGGGCCACCCAGAACTACTTTTTGGTAGAGGATTTGTCACAAACCCCTTGCGTGATGTCTGCTTTGGAGGTCCTCCAGATCTTCCCTTCATAGAGAAAGGCTCTACTAGCTGCATTAGGATCTGATGAGACCTATAATCTAGGAATGATCATTCTTGATACGATCAAATTGAAACCTCGTCTCCCATACTGCATTGCATTTCATATAGTAGTGGCTCACCCCACAAAATCGTTTACTCGAAACATTTTTCACACGAAGGTTGATGATGGCGTCTCGACATGCGTGATGTCATTGGCGTGTTGGAAGGCCATTGGCCAACCCGTTTTGTCTCCATCACCTACTCTCCTTACTACTTTTGATGGTTGTTCTTTCAAACCACATGGGATCACCCCTTCTTTCCCTGTGCAGTTGGGAGGGAAGATCATGTGCGTTGAAGTTGAAGTGGTTGATGTGCCTCTCGACTACAACCTACTATTAAGAAGGATTTGTACATATGAAATGCATGCAGTGGTTGCCACATTTTTTTGGGTCTTGTTGTTTCCACATGAGGTTTGAATCGTGACCATTGATCAATTGTCCTTCTCCTAGTCTGACCCTTCATTGGGGGCATCCACGGTCCCGATGATTGATAACCCACAACCCTGTGTCATCAACATGGGGGTTGGTTTGTGCCCACATTTGATGGGTACATTCTATTACCCATCTTCTTCTGGCGATGTCAAGATGATATCGGTTGTCCCTGATCAACCTAGGGCTGAGATTTTTCAAGTGTCATCGTTTCGTATAACTTACTTTACCGATCTGTGGACTCTTCCTTCCCCATCAGCTTCGATGGAAGGGATAGGGCATCCTGGAATGTCCATGCCCTTGTCCTTGATAGAGGTTGCATACTCTATAGTCCAACAAGCTTCCACTGACCCTGATCTCACTCCTGCACATGAGTTAGATATGGTTCTCGAGCCTATTTGGGCTCAAGTTTCCTTCTCCACTACCAATTCTTTAGACTTGGTCTTTCCCTCAGATGAGGTGATTATTGAGGCAATGAATGGTCTGGATAGACCCTGGGATGATCTCCATCACATATCTTATTTTAGCCCAAAGTCAAGAAGAATTGAGGTAGGTGAATTCGTGTTGACTATGACTAGAGGTAGGTCTTGTCCTATCAATCCTTTGGCTACACATGTAGTTTACGCTGAAGGTAATATGGAAACCATCGCTGAAAAAATACTTATTAACATCTACAGAACCCCTAGCGTCGTGGAGAATGTCTTCATCAGAGCAGACTGCTCCCCCAAGGAGATTCAAATCTACACAAATTTATTTAAGGAATTTCACGACGTTTTTGCCTAGTCTTACTAGGAAATGCCAGGCATTGATCCAAGAATCGTCAAACATGAAATAACGATGTATCCCAACGCTAGGATGATTTGATAGAAGCTTCATCTAGTCAATCCTCGAAAAGCGGCAACTATTAAGGATGAAGTAGAGAAACTGCTCAAAGCCAGTTTCATCTACCCCGTTCAGTTGACTCAATGGGTGTCAAATCATGTTTCGGTCAACAAAAAGTAGGGAACGATTCATGTATGTATGGACTTTCGTGATTTGAACAAGGCCTATCCAAAGGATAATTTCCCCACCCCATTCATTGTCCAGATTGTCTATGAATGTGTAGGTTGTGAGGTCTTTTCTTTTATGGATAGTTTTTCGGGATACAACCATTTACAGATTAAGCCCGAAGACCAACATAAAACAACTTTTATCTGTCCATGGGGTACGTTTTCTTATCTGAAGATGTCTTTTGGCATTAAGAATGTTGGAGCCACCTTTTATTGGGCCATGTATTTTTCTTTCCATGACCTAAGACACATAGTCGAGGCTTATCTCAATGATCTAGCATCACGATCTCGTAAGAAAGTTGATAATCCCGCACACCTCCGACTAATCTTCGAACGATGTCGCTACTATTAGATTCCCTTGAATCCAAACAAGTGCAGTTTCTGCGTGACGTCAGGTTGTCTGCTAGGTTTCATAGTTTCAACAATAGATATCATGGTTGATCCTCTAAAGGTTTAGGCGATAGTTCAGTTGCCTCCCCCATGTACAGTCCCTCAGCTTCAAATATTACAGGGTAAAGAGAATTTTCTTCGGTGTTTTATCTCAAAATATGTAGAGATCACTAAAGGGTTCATGCATCCACTAAAGAAGGGAGTCCTTCTCCATTGGGATGAATCCATTCAATGCTCTTTCAAAGCGTTGAAATGCGCCCTCATGTCTTCCCCTCTACTCCATCCTCCCAATTATAATAAAGATTTCTTATTGTATTTGGCCTCTACAGAGTCGACCATTGGTATGGTCTTGGTTCAAGAAGACGATCTACTTGAAGAGCATGTGATTTATTACCTAAGATGAGGCCTGGTTGGTCCAGAACTCAACTACTCCCATGTTAAGAAGTTAGCGTTGGCAGCAGTGCATGCTGTCCAATGGTTCCGTCACTATATTCTACTTCGTAAGACCACCGTCGTTGCCGTCGTGAATCCGTTTCAATTCATGTTGACACGATGTGTCATTGACGAAAATATCAGTAGATGGATTCTTATCCTCCATGAATTTGACTTGGATTTTGCTTCCATGAAATCCAAAAAGTCACTGGTCTTTGCAGAACTTATCTCAAAACTTCCGGTCGAATCAGGTGATGTTACTCCCAAAGAATCACTGATTAAAGGAGATATTTTTCTGATTTCATCTTCAGAACCCTGGTATGGAGATATACTAGTCTATCTCCAGACTTTGAAGTGCCCCACCTCTGCTTCTCATGATGAGTGTCGACATATACGCCATCAGGAAAAAAACTATCTCATACTCAATGACACTTTGTATCGTTGAGGTGTAGATTGTATCCTTTGTCGATGCATCACTCATGAAGAAGAGAAACTCATTCTTAACGACAACCACACTGGAGCATGTGGTGGTCATTTGTCTGGGTTGGAAACAACCCAAAAGATTTTATGAGTTGGTTACTTTTGGCCAATGTTAATCAAGGATTGCATTGAATCTGTCAAGAAGTGCCACCTGTGTTAGATGTTCTCTCGAAAGATGAGGGCACACCCCACTCCCATGTTTCCCATCATTACTGTTGGTCCGTTCACTAGGTGGGGGATTGATTTCACTAAATGCCACCTGGCCTTAGCCAGGGGGCATTGTTATATCATCGTAGCGGTAGACTACTTTACAAATTGGTCGAGTATATGCCAATGTTCAATAATGATGGTGAGACAACAACTCTCTTTATTTTCAATCAGATAATAGTAAGGTTCGACATCCCGAAGGAGATTGTCACTGACCATGGAAGTCACTTTCAGAACAAAATGATGTCTGAGTTAACTTCAAATCTTGGGTTGAGGCAAGAGCATTCATCACCTTACTATCCATAAGTGAATGGTCAGGTGGAAGCTGTGAATAAGTCTCTCAAGACCATTCTATAGTGAACGATCAATTCATCCAAGTCAAATTGGCATTTAATGTTGTACTTAGGATTGTGGGCCTACCAAATGTCTATAAAGACTACCACCGACAGTTTCTCACCTTTTCAACTCGTTTACGAGCTGGAAGAAGTATTTCCAAGAGAGTGCCATATCCCATCTCTAAATTTGGTAGTACAATTATTGCCAGACACTTCACCGCTTGAGGAACGCTTATTATACCTCAAGCATCTCGATGAGCAGTGACGTGACGCAGCCTTGGCTAACGAGGCTCACAAGAAAAGAGTCAAGTGTCAGTATGATCAGTCTGTTCTTCCTCATATTTTCTCCAAAGGCAACCTTGTCCTGGTCTATGACCAAGATAAGGATCCCCTCGGGGCAGGCAAGTTCAAACCCATGTGGTTCATACCTTTCATTGTGAAGGAAGTACTAAAGAAGGGAACTTATCGTTTGGTTGACTTTGAGGGGAACGCTTTAGCGGAGCCTAGAAATGGGCTCTACCTCAAGAAGTATTACTCATAGGTGGGTGCTATAGTGGGAAAACCCCTTACGGACTACACTAGGGTTCTAAAGTGTAGGCAGATCTAACCGTCTAAAGTCTCCTACTTTTAACAACTATCCCAACAGTACCCCACATTCATGGATTGATTACAAAGTATAGGGATCCGGTAGTCTTACCTTAAACTCCACGTCTGGTGTCGATCCCTTTGCATTCGGTCGCTTCTCAATTGCAAGTCTCCTCCCAACGCTGACCTGCATTCACCAAAAGACAAACAAGAAACTACGAACATGCATTCTATGTATGAAATAGTGGATTAGATGTCATAACAAAATGTAAATCAAACATAAAGATTGAACACATCATATGGCGCGAAAAAAAAACTACTTCTTTATATTAATCTCACAAAGTTACTTACAAAATGAGATCGACGACTTCTCCTTGAACTCAGTCCTAGGCTCCTCTTCACCAAGCTCCAAATGCTTCCATGTATCCTTCTTCTCTCACACTTCTCTCTAGAGAATGGGCATAGGCTTATGGATGAGTAAAAAGGCAAGAATAGATAATTCTGGCTCAAAACTCACAATGTGGCTGCAAATTCTTGGGGCAAGGGGGGAAAGTGAAATGGGTAGAGTTTCATTGTTTCTCTATTTCTCTTTGAAATGAGACCCCAACACCTCTTTTTATATGTCAAAAATACGGTTATTCGGTTGGGTGACGGTATATAGGCGGTGAATTGGTTGGGAAACCACCCGATAGCCCGTAATCTCAATGAATCCCTTGCCACTTTTTATTTTTTTCAACTTTTGTGGGCATACATGGGCTGTAATGGTGCATCTAACATACGTACGCGGGAAGTAATGGTGCAACTATCGTACATACGTGGGCAGTAGTGGTGCATGGCACATACATATTCAAAAATAGTGTTTTTAAGAAGATCTATTCAGTGCTGGCTTTGCAAAAATAGTAAGTAAGATGGCCTGATGCCAAGTATGCATGTATGGTGCAATTTAGGGTTATAACAGTGGGTCACCTTGGGTGAATTCTTGTACATATGTATAGTTCTTATACAATTAGTTTGTTTTGTCTTTTTTTTTGGATGTGTCATTATTGATGTCATATTTTTCACTTTGGCAGATGTCAAGTGAATCAGAAGTGTTCGTTGGGTTCGCGGACGACGCTAGACAACACACTCGGAGGCTTGATTCCACAGCTTGGGTGATCTTCACACCTCAGGGCCAGTTACTATCTTCTGGAGGTATCTGTTTAGGTGATGCCACAAAAAACATCGTCGAGTACAACACAATGATAGAGTTACTCCGTGACACTTTGTCGCATGGTATCTCTCACCTCCGGGTCTACTTAGATGCACAACTAGTTGTGTCCCAGTTAAATGATGTTTACCACGTTTATGATCCTACTCTACACCGGCGGTTCCTTAGGGTACGTCTCTTAGAACGTTTCTTCTATTACATTACGTATATCCATGTTCCTAGGAGACTAAATTAAATTACAGATACTCTAGCTAATCAAGTATTAGATTGGCATATTGCACACACATAGAAAGAAGCACACACATAGAAAGAAGCACACACATACACATGTATATATATATCAAAAGTCTCAGAGTACATAGGTGGGAACAAATGCCTCAAAAAATAATATATCCAGTGTACATCGCGGGGATTATGCCCTAAAAAATATACAAAAGCATGCCCTCGACACGTAAGTGGTCCATCCTAAGATAAGCACAGGGCCTGTTGGCCTTTCCATAGTGAACATTGACATTTTCCAAACACCGAAAAATATGGACCTAGGTCCATTGAACCCCAACTACATGAGGCTGCATAGATGGCAGGAGATCCCCGATCTCGACAATGGGCATTATACGAGTGAGTGTGGTGAGGTTTCGCTCCACCCGTCTCAACACTCTCTTAGCCTCTTCGGCTGGAGGTCCCCCTGTTGCTGATGTTGCTGGTCTGGTGGTTGTTGCTAGTACTGCCTCTGGTCGAGGACGCTGCTTGCTCCTCACGAAGTCTGCTGGATGAATTGGTCCCACATCTGTACATAAACATATACATAGTTGTCAGATACTCTGTTTCACATAAAAATGATATATATAAAAAGAAATTAAAAATTAAATAACTTTAAAAAAAAAACGTACGCATCTCTCCTCATTCAGCTCCAGGAGGTACGGGAATGTATGAGTCCCTGGAAAAGTTGATCCCGACGTAGGGGTAGTCCTCTATCACCAGAATATTTCATTCCCACCAGTTTAAAAATGTATCGTCGAAGGCCTCTATGGTCCTCCCTCCCCCCTGTCACGAAAACAATGTTGCCCATCTACACACTGCTAGGAGCGAGGCCAAATTCCCCCGCACTGTCTCTCATGGATTGAGACTGGGTACCCTCTCAAAGAAGAATGAGAATATAATGGTACCGAATTTGAAGTTCTTGTTACTCCACCCATGAAACTCAATGAGTTGTCTCTTCATGCAGTCAAGCATGGTCGTGCTCCAGTCGAAGATTCGTGCATTTAAGCACTGCACCGCACAATTCATGTGCACCCGGGAGGCCTAATGTAAGGTTGTGGATCCAATAATCCTCTCAATAAGTAAAACTATCACCTTTGGTGATAGGTTGGTAATCTTGTGGATCGACACTTGAGAACCTACTTTCTTAGTGCCAGCCTCACAATACAATCCGATCAACTCAACAATGTTATGAGGCCCGAGGGGAAAATCTCGCAAGTTGATTGGTTCACCTATCCTCGAGAGGCTAGTAAGAAATTAAATGTATTCAGTCATTGGAGTCAACGACAACCCCTCCAACATAAACGCCTCAACATCGGGGTGCTAGTAATCCACCAAGGCATTCAACATCCTAGGTTGTGCCCTCATGAATGGACACCGAAAAAACTTCCATAAACCGCATTGTCTCAATGCGGCCATAGCTGCAAGGTCCTCATCGAACAACATATCTATATCCTCGTGCTACCTCTCTCTCCAGTGGACATACATCTTGTCAAATGACAAGTTCATGGAGGAAGTTAGATCTTGCATTTTCATTTTTCTACCTTTTTGAGGGTGTACGTGAGATGTCTTGGACATAGTTGCGTATGCACGCGGGCAGATTATTTTTTGCCCGTGAGCATACGTGGGAAGATTATTTTATGCCCAGGAGCATACGCGGGTTTTCCTTGGATAGCCTGCGTACACGCAAGTCCGCCCCTTTTTAGGAGTGCACCCCCCCCAAAAAAGCTAAAACTATTGAAAAAATGAAGTATGGAAATGCAAGAGGGGTTAATTTGTACTTGCTTGGTCTGAGCAGAAGTTCGTTTCATCCTTTGAAGCTCCCGGAATCAACTGTTCTCACAAAGGGGTGTTTTTTGCTTTTTTGTTAATTCTACATTTGTAATGGTAAAAATGCGCCGTTGGCTTCTATTTAAAGACTTTTTTGGCCATTTTTGCCACCTTTTTGAACCCTTTTGTCGATTTTTTTGGCTTGAAAACCATTTAACATGGTTCTTGAGTTTCTCATTGGATATTATGATACACTTTGCTTTTGGTTTGGAAAACGTTTTGAGAGATGGTTCACTTTTAAAGATTCTTTGGTAAAAATCGTTTTTTCCAACTTTTTGCATTTAAGTTAGGATTCCACCTCCACTTTTTTCATCTTGTTGTCTTTTCTTATTTTCCATAGGATCGATCCCACCAAATTGCGACACAGAACCGCCATTGTTTCTTTAGAAGTGTCGTAATTTAGTGGTAGAGCCTACCTTCACATGGATCCCTTAGATAGATCCTGGTTGCATTTTGGTGTCCATGTCGTCGTTAATGACTTTAGGCTCAGGATTCCTTGTTAGTCCTGTCATGATTACGATATTGAGCCCCATATGTCTAATATGTCATCAATCTTGGCCTCACCCTTGGGACTCCCATAAAATGAGTATTCTTTTAAGCCCTTTTTAGACTCTCTAAACATGAAAATATTGTCGAGCGATCTTGTTGTCCTTCACGCTCGCCAAGCTAAAATTTGAAGGCACATCTGTCTGGCGGTAGTTTACCCCTTTTTCGGTTCAGATAATCAATTGTACGAACAAAGGTATACTCTAGGAACTTTGGTTCGCTAGAAGAGTATTCTCAGGTATATGTTTAACCCTTTTTCGGGCCTGAGGGACTAAATTTATGAAAAAGGAACCCCCATGGAGTCCATAGTTAAGATCTTTTCAGACTCCCTAAAATTGAAAATATTTCCGAGTGAGCTTGTTCCTTCACACTCGTTAAACTGGTCCAAAAGAACATCCCCTAAGGATTCCATAGTTAAGCTCTTTTTCAGACTCCTTAAAATTGAAAAGATCGTCGAGTGACCTTGTTCTTTCACACTAGTTAAATCCGTTCAGAAAAACATCTACGGGCATGAGTTTACCCCTTTTTCTGGCCTGTAGATTAAGGAAGAAAAAGGTACACCTCGAAATATTTGTCTCGTTGGGAGAGTTCTCCTAAGTAGATTTTATACTTTTTTGGGCTAAGGAGACTAAATCTAGAAAAAGGCTGTGGGTCCATAGTTAAGCTCTTTTCAGAATCCTTAAAATTGAAAAGATTCCCGAGTGATCTTGTCTGTTTCACACTCGTTAAAATGGTTTTGAATAGATGTCTTTTCGGTGCTAGTTTACCCCTTTTTCGAGCCGACTAGACTACCTTCGAAAAACGTACTCTAGTGGAGTCTTCTTTTACATTTTTTCAGACTCTCTAAACGTGAAAAAACTATCGATCTTACCTTCTCTAGGCTTGTGAAAAATAAATTGAAGGGGGTTTCATCGTGTCTTGCTAATCACATTTGAAGCATGCCTTATACGCAAGCCTTGTATCACTTTTCCTTTGCAATCTGACACCTTGACCCATGGAGGAAGTTTCCCCGAGTGTCCTTTTCCTGCACATGTCTCCTTGATATGAGTATTAGTGTGTTCCTTGTGCTTGGAACTAGTATGCTTGTGACACTCGTTCCTCCTTTGTAATGTAGCATTATTTTATTCTTTTTCAAGCTCTTCAAAATATTGAAAAAGACAAAAAGATCAAATACACCCCAAAAAGAGGACAAGGAAAGTATTTTCTTTTTATGGAAGCACAATGAGTCGCCCTTGGACAAAGCACATCCTTTAATTTGTCATCAAGCATTGGGATTTAATATGAACATAGGAAGTTTTTCTCACTACATAGAGTTGTGTCCTCCTCCATTTGGTTATTATTCCAAACACATGAAGAGTTTACATTGCCTCCTACATCGTTAACTTATGTCAATGTCATGCTGCCTGAGTTTGATCATCTGTCGTGCTATTGTCCAGGGGAAGTTTTAACCAACCTAAGTCAGCCTTTCTACATTTTTTCTCTTATCCTTATGCCTGACCATCCCAAAATTCCAATCAAGTCCTTGTTTGAAATCAATGAAGTTCTCTGCATGATCACCGAGATC
The DNA here is from genome assembly GCA_009831015.1 of Picea engelmannii. Lineage (NCBI taxonomy): Eukaryota > Viridiplantae > Streptophyta > Pinopsida > Pinales > Pinaceae > Picea > Picea engelmannii. The sequence continues at coordinate 29,576 of ML801068.1, forward strand.
CTCTTGTCTGTTCCCCGACGAGCCATGGAAGACCTTTGGGTAGTGAAGTTGTACAATCATATTACACTCCTACCCAAGTTTTGAATATCTTGAAGTTGTTTCTCGAGCTTTGAAGGCCTCATCTCCAGCCGTTAGGCATCATTTGGCTTCTTGAAGATGGATACTACACATGTATATCTTTGATTTTGAGATGTAGATCTGCTGCATATTTCTCACGGCTACACTTTATATAGTTATGTGACATGGATCTGTAGTGTATTTGATTGGCAACCATGATTTATTTCATCATGAGTATGGGTATGCCTGCCTTGGTGAGATAATTGTTATTTTTGCAGATGGCAACTCCCGAACTCTGGTCCTAGGCTCACTCGCTTCATACGTTGGTGAAGATTTTGTAATGTATTTCGGCCATCAGATGCTCTTCTGACCTCACACATTAGGGGGCATCTGTTATAACCCTAAATTTCACCATACATGCATGCCTGGCATTTGGCCCTCTTACTTTCTATTTTTTCCAAGCCATCATTGAGCAAATCTTCTTAAAAACACTATTTTTGAAGATGTGCGTGCCCTGCACCACTACTTCCAGCGTACACATGCTTGCTACACCACTAAAACTCGCATACGTATGCTAGCTGCACTATTACAACCCGTGTATACCCACAAAAGTTGCAAGGAATTCATTGAGATTACGGGATATTGGGTAGTTTTCCAACTGTCCCACCACTTATATCCCATCACCCAACCAAATAACCATTATTTTGTCATATAAAAGGAGGTGTTGGGGTCTCATTCCACACATAAGAATAAGAACAGTGAAACTCTACAACCACCTTGTGAGATTTGCATCAGAATTGCCCATTCTTGCCTTTTTCCTCCATTCATAAGCCTATGCCATTTCCCTAGAAGAAGTGTGAGAGGAGACATATACATGGAAGCACATTTGGATCTTGGTGAAGCGGAGCGCGGACCAAGTTCACGGAGCAGTCGCCGATCTCATTGTAAGTAAACATTGTGATATCAATAAAAGGAATACTTTTTCTGTCCCGAAATATGATGTCTCAAATCTTTGTGTTTGATTTATGCTTTATTCTAACATCTAACCCATGATTTATATATGAGATGCATGTTTGTAGTTCCCTGTTTATCTATTTGTGAATGCATGTCAACCTTGGGAGGAGACTTGTAGTCAACGGAGCGATCAAATGCGAAAGGATCGACACCGGACACAGAGTTAAAGGTAAAGTTACCATATATTTTCACTTTGTATTTCATGCATGAATGTGGGGTATATTCAGGGTAGTTATAAAAAGTAGGATACTTTTAGACGGTTAGATCTGCCTACATGTTGAACCCTAGTGTAGTCCATAGGGGGGTTTTCCCGCTATAGCAGTTACCTCAGATGTGACTTCAGAACTGCCTTCCAACTTATAAAGGTTATCAACCTTTGTTGCCTTCTCACTACTAAAATTCCTTTCAACACTTTGAGATCTCCACCTTGACTTGCATACTTATATTCACCAGAATCCAAAACCCCTAATGAAATCAAATTTAACTTAAGCTCAGGTACATATCTAACATCCATTAGTTCTCTAACAATACCATCGATCATCTTGATTCTAATACTGCCAACCCCAACAGTTTTACAGGGAAAACCATTTCTCATAAAAACTACACCCTCATCAACAAATTGGTACGAAATGAACCAATTTCTTTATGAGCACATGTGGTGGGAGGCACCCAAATCTAATATCCATTCTTCCTAATATTGTAAGCTACTAGAAATGGATAAAATTCATCAGTCGTACCTGGATATGTTGCAACCAAATTTGATTCTTTCGTAGAGTTATCTTCAGATTCTTTTCTTTTCTAACAATCTTTCTTGAGATGCCTTTTTTTGCCATAGTACCAACATTTTACTCTACCCTTTCTTCCCTTTAACTTAGATCGTGAAGAACTTCTATGATTTTGTTCTTTTTCTTTGGGTTGATCTCTGACCAACATTGCTTCTGAAGTTGAGGTTTCTTTACTAGATTTTATCCTCATCTCCTCAGCCAACAAAGCTCCAACAACAAAGTCATAATATAAAACATCGGTTGAGCTAAAACTAATAGAGGCGACTAAACTATTCAATACTCAAGAAACAAACACAATAGTGTAATATCCTTGTCTTCATCTTCGAATTTTACTTCCATACTAGTCAATTGAACTGTAAGGTTATTAAAGGTATTTAAATGGTCAGCAACTCTCGTATCTTATTTCATTCGCAAACTGTATAATTGCTTCTTCAAGAAAATTATGCTCATCGAGGACTTCATCATATACAAACTTTCCAACTTTCTCCATAATCCTATTATTGCATCCTCTCCTACGATATTAAACAAAACTTCATTTGCTAGACATAGATGAATGGTACTGAGTTCTTTTGCATCCAGTTCTTCCCATTCCTCATTTTTCATTCTTACTAGTTTCTTTGTCCTTCCCACCAACGCTTTTTGCAACCCTTGTTGCACCGACAAATCCCGCATCTTGAGCTTCGAGAGCTCAAAATTGTTTTTTCCACTGAACTTTTCCACTTCAAAATTCAAGCTTTGAAACTTATCCATAAGCACAAATCGCCTACTTAAAAAATTTCTTATGTCATCGACATTTTATAAGTCAACGCTTCTCTTAGTTTCACAAGGGGCACCAACTTTGAGGTCAGCGCTCCTCTCACAAGTGTGTGCGCTGGCGTGCCGCTAACATTGTCTAGGGAGCGTCAATGTACTAAATAGCACTAAATCAATGCTCTCAAATCACAAAAACGTATGGCCTCCTCAGTTCTTAGATCCACCTATTCTTACTTGCCAAAACATGTCCAAAGATCTGCAAACAAATTGACTTGGCTCACCTGAGGCACCTGCTATATAATTGAAAATATTGAACAAGATGTAATCACACAAATTGAACACAACGATTTTTACATGGTAAAACCCTATACAGGGAAACATCCACGAGACAATGATATTTGATTTATTTATCATTCAAGGGAGATATTACATTAGCCATATCAAACTTACATACACTCAACCTCTCTTAAGACTCTTTGCATCTATGAGCTTACATGGATTTATAGCATCTTTCAAATAGTTACATAAAACTGATTACATTTATGTGGATCCACACATTGTTTGATTTGTTTCAACAACAAACTAAATAAAAGGAGCCCCTAAATCTACTACAATCCAAAAAATTGGGAAAAATTGTTTACATATCTCAACAACCAAACCATCTAAGTTGTCGATTATGCCCTAGGGATCTTTCATGAAGGTCGTCTGCACTGTGACTCCCTACTTTTCTGAGGCAGTAGACATCTAATTATTGAAATCCATGGAGGTACTAATATTTATAGGATTTTTTTCCAATGAGTGTCATTGTCCTGCGGAACTTAAGCCTACTCTCCAACACCATTAATTATGATTTTTTGTTTAAAAATAAAATACAAACAATGATAGAACTCACTGCTTTCTAGTGAAGACACTATATTCAAATCGGATTGGATTGGATCCTGAACCAAAATCACAATAATGTTTTGATGTGTTAGGAAGCCACATTGTTTGAATTAATGAGATATCCATAAAATTTATGGCCAGGAGAACTCACTGATTCAACCATTGAATTCCATCGTATATTTGTCATGTAATGACCGAATGTCCCTCTTTTTCCATGCATTAAAGGAAAGGATCCGTGTAATCGTGTAGAAGAAAGTGTGTCTCAGGTTGTTCAAAAAAAAATGCCATCCCTTTTTTCTTCCTTTAGTCATCATTTCTCTTCTATTTCACCTCAAGGAACACCCGAAAGCTTGGAACTTGGTTACATAGAGATGATTTCATGGAAAAAAACCCTTAATGTTCATTGGTGACTATTGGACGAACCAAAGCGACCACAATGGAAGTCAAACCAACCATTGTCTCTCTCAAGGAAGTTTGGCATTCCAAATAACACGGGAATTCCTCTGTACTGTTGGAAAACAAGACCATTGGAATTTTGTTGGTGCAGTAAACTTTTTAGATCGTTCTAGTATCAAACTTTGTAAAATTGTTGTCTGTTGTGCACATTTGACATTAAGGCCAGTATATTCACATGTTTGATGGACAAGTTGAAATAAGAGGTATTATGATAACATGGTCATCATGATAGGATGGGAGGATGAGAAATTGTTGAAGTTGAAAGTGATATATGCATGGGCACATAATTCTGCATACCTCTCTCACCATGATGAAGGTACAATTCCATCTAGTCTCTTGTGGCATGCTATATTTCAACACATCAATTATGACAGTCTTTTTGTGTTGAAGAAAAATGGTGTTTCTAGTTTTCCCGTTGTTCCAAGGAACTTGAAGCAATGCAAGGCATTTATCCTTGGTAAACACAATAAACAACCTTTTCATGATTCCACTTCGAGAGCATGCATAAATCTAGAGTTCATAAACTATGATTTGTGTGGCCCCATGCCCGTTCCATATGCCTTTGCTAATAAATATATCATGACTTTTATTAATGATTACACTCGGATGTGTTGGTTTATTAGTTGAAATAGAAATCTCAAGCATTTGAAACATTTAAAAATTTTCATCTATGGATTGAAATGAAGGCCAATCTCATATCGACACTCTTCGTATTGATAATGGAGGGGAATACACTTCAAATGAGTTTGAAATCTATCTTTGCCAACATGGGATCAAGCATAAAATATGTATTCCATACAATCCTCAACATAATGGTGTAGCATAAATAATGAACAAAACATTATTGAATATGTTACATTGTAACGGCCTCGCCATTACGACAACAAAAGCGACGTACACCAAGTAATTTTATTTTATTTTATTTTATTTCTTCTGTTATTGTTGCGTTAGGAAATTAACATCACACAAAATGGCAACATCATCAACACATCATTCACATATACTAATGAAACAATATTAATGCATTAATAATCATTTACGACACAATACTGCCACATCATCATCATGAACCATGACACACATATCGAAGTATTAACATGTTAGTCATCAGTATCCCAACATCATTGCATTCTACAATTAATAACGACACATAATAGTATGAATCTTAAACATTCAACGCCTCTCATAAGGACCATCATCATATATCACTAAGAAAACATAAGATACCATGACGAATCGTAAGGATCATAAAGATAATCACAAGAACACATAATATACTACCTGCCCAACCTACCTTACAAGGTTATGACCTTCAGGACACATAAGAAATGCTCAAGCCTAGGTTCCAATAGATTTTAACCATTTAAGGTCTCAAGGTTGGCGACTGTTCTTAGGAACAAGGAGGTGTCTACATCCCCCTGACACAATCAGTACAAGTCAAATAAGCTAAATAACATCATCAACGATCACCATGGCGCAATAACATTCTAATAAACCAACACATGTAACACAAAAATTTCCATGGCGCAAGAGAACTTAATTACAAAATGAATCAAGCAACGACATATGCCAAGTCAAAATAATATACTTATTTAATTTTTAAGACGTAGCCAAGATCTACTTAACTTTCAGGCGTACGATTAAATCAATCATTGAATTCACAATAATCAACATCATTTTCAAGGTACGCACATGATCAAATTGTCGGATTAACATAATTCACTTATCGATCATTGCGCGCAATTAATCATTCACAAGGAATCATACAGTAACATCGTGACAAGTGTGCTAGTATACTAAGGCGTAAACATTATGCATCAACTTAGCCCATAGCGCAAACAATCTAAACATCTATTCTTTAGCATAAACCAAGGCGCAAGGGAATTCAATAATAAACAATCAAGCCTCAACATAGATTAGTGGTGAAATAAAATCTAAGTAACAAAACGATCATATATCAACATATATAAGTGGCAAAATAGAATCTAAGTAATAAAACGATCATATAAAAACATATATAAGTGGAGAAATAGAATCTAAGTAATACAATGATCTCGCATCAATATATCTAAGTGGAGAAATAGAATCTAATTAATTCAATGATGCAATGTAAATACATTCATTACTTTTTATTTGTGCAAAAGTCTAAGATCTAATCATCATACAAATCCACAAGCGCAAGAAGCCAAACTCTGACATCGTCATTTAATACATATAAATGGGTGTGCGAAAAGAGTCTAAACTCAATAAGTTCTATATCCCATGATGGAATTGAGCGTGAGCATTCAATCAACAATCAACTAAAACAATTTCTTATTCAATCATCAAGTGTCCTTTTCAATGTACTTCACGATCACTAGGTTGTGTTTTCCCACTTCGTGTCACTACTAAGTTGTCATTGTGTTTTTCCACTAACAAGTTTTATTTGGCAAAAATCTTATTATTCAATTTTTGTGCACCAAGGATACTATATCCTTTTTAAAGAAGGCGAAGGTAAAATTTAGGTGCATAAGGTTGATCAATCATAGAAGAAAGATTTAATACTAAAATAAGCATGCTATCATGAATTAGTTCAGTGTGATACACCTATAACTTTAATATTAACAACACAATCGATAAGGAATAAATGAGTTGTTAATTCCATTCACTACTTTCAAGCCACTGTTACAAAACTAGAGAAAGTATGACTTTATACGTATAAATCTTAAACTGCAATATGATTTTAAAATAAAATTTTAAACTGAACATAATTTAATCTAGAATACAATGATAAACTAGAATACAAATTTTAACTGGATGAACTTTAATATCGCCTTGGGGCTCTTGAAACTTCATAAAAATATATTATTAAATAAAAGGCATGGTGGAAAAAAAAGCGGTGTCGAATAAAATCGGTATTGAGTTTAGTTGCCCAAAATTAAATAAAGCACACTGGAATCGGGTTCAAGAGGCGTGGAAGGGAAACACCAAGCAAACTTTTAATTAAAAATTAAGCTTTACTTTAATGTGAATCAGACGATTGAAACAAAGGCACCGAGAAAATAACAAATGGAAACTGCCAAAGCAGAGAAACTTGAACCCCGTAATAACATCAAGAGACAAATTTGTTTTCCAAGGCACTCTTAATTAAGGCGCGAGAAGAGGGGAAAAGGCACTATCGACTATTAAATACCACGATCTGGGTGAGAAATATCTAGGCAGAACGCTCCATGGAGGGAGATGGAATAACATAGACAAATAACACCAATCACCCTAGGCAAAAAAGATGAAAAGCTGAGTTCATGAGTCCCCAAAATCGCAGAGACTTAAAATGCAATTTTCGAGTTAAGTGACCACCAATTCGCTTGCAAAAAAATGAAAAGCTGAGGTTGGATGCAATATTGGAGTAGCAATAATAGAGAATATAAAATTGGAATTGGAGTAACAATAATAGAGAATATAAAATTGGAAGGGCTCAGAGAAGGACCCCCCTCCAGAGACGCACAAAAACACGTTTTTAAAGGCTATGTGTGAACAGTTGAAGCAAGAAAATGCCAAGCCTCTTCTCACATAAGCCTCTTCTCACATAGGGAAAACACAAATCGTTGGCTGTGTAAGAACAATTTTTTAAAATGAAAATGCCAAGCCTCCTTACACACAAGGAAACATGAATTGTTGGTTGTGTAAGCACAATTTTTAAAAGAAAACCCCAAGCCTCTTTACACACGGGGAGACACAAATTGTTGGTTGTGTAAGCACAATTTTTAAAATAAAACGCGAAGCCTCCTTACACACAAGGAGACACGAATTGGTTTTGTAGACTATGGAAAAATTAAAACAACCCAAACACATGCCTCTCTCCCTCTCACATGCAGGCATTCACAAATTTGTTTTGCTCTATATAAAGATCAATGAAAACCAAAAACGCTAAGACAAAATTGCGGAGATAAGCAAAAATGTCGTGGAGAAAAATGCATCTAAATAACAAGCTAATTATTGGGCAAAAACAAGAAGGTGCAGAGATATATAAAAATAATCCAGGGCGCAGAGATAGAAATTGAGTTTTACAAGCTGAGCAAATAAGAGGTAAAACAATCAAGCACAGAGAGCAAGAAAGACACAACGATATTGAAGGGAAAAACACATGCTTTTAAATTAAACCACGAGCCTCCTCATTAACATATCAACAAAACAAGTGCACACACATCTAGCTTCAGGGAACCATTACAATTTTCATCAACGTATAAATTCACATACAATTTTTAAACTACTTTCAAATGCAAGTTTAATACGTGTACCGTAACCGAAGGCACATAATCTGAAGTGGTTGTCCTGTGCTTACACTCCGTCTAGCTATTGGTTGCTAACTGCTGAGACCTCACTGGTACCTACCCGCGAACGCTAGGGGTACTCTTATTCCCTCTGAGCCCCCGTGAGCCGCAAAGGGGCCACACACACAACACAGAGAAAGCTAGCAACCAAATCGCCTCACAAGGTCGAGCTACTACTCTCTATTTGAGTTGAGTATCCCAACTCCCACAAGAAAAATCAGTTAATAAAAATCTGGCAGCATAACCTAACGCATACCAGTCATGATCCCTTCCACATCTCCCCCATTACTTTTATAGAGTTCTTCTTAGTGACACTTCCCATTTTCATGTTAAATTCGTTTTATTAAAAAAAAATTGGAAAAACTCTACCCCGTACACTTGTCACCCGATCCCTTAGTTGCACCAAAAATTCATTTAATTAATTAAATTGATTTTCCAATTTCCCTCACCCACCTAAAAGCATTCATAAAAACGCTACTTGATGTCCCTTTATTCCCTCAAATTCCTTTAATGACTAACGCCTTTCTTAAATCTTAGTTGAGTTCCAATTAGGAAAGTTCTCTAGACTAGATTCCTTTCTATGTTCCACATTCCTTTTGCATTTAATTTCCCTTTTATGTCTAAGTTCCAAATTAACATGTCTTTGCACATATTAGTAATTAATTTTTAGATAATTTAATTCTCCTTTAAATTCTAAATTTGATTTTTCTTCATTCCCCCTTTATTAATTGCTTAATTAATTTTTAGTCCTCATATCCTAACTTATACCTAGGCTTTAATTTCAACTAGGCTTATAATTTTTTTTTAAGGGAAAAATTATAATTAATAAACTTTACTCATACATAATTATTTTAAGGTTGACCAAGTCAACGTAAGATATTGTTTTCTAAGCACCTAGGTTCATTGAATCATCTGTGTTTACAAACCGTGACGTGCCCTTCAAGACGCACTACGTTCTTTAAGGGTGCCACTAGCCTTTTGACTGATTTTGGTAGACGTCCAACCCTTGGATTCAATACTCCGTTAGGCGATCTTGTGGGAGACTATGGGACTCTAAGGAATAAGGACCCTACCTTATTGTGCACCCCTTAGAATCTTCGTGAGCGACTGTATCAGTCTTCCCTCACGACATCGTGGATCTCTCGAACTAGGTAATCGTTAACCTACAGTTCGAGCCACGATGGGAGTGCTAGTAGGCTGTGGCAGGGCTGCTGCCACACCTCTCCCTCAATATATATGGTTTTCGTGCATGACCCCTTTACTCCAAATGTGATTTTTATTAGCAAGAAATCGTCAGCCTGCATCCATCAATGAAACATGTCAACGATCCATAAACAACATCATAATATACCCAGTCATATGTCACATATGCAATAACATAAATACTCAAACCATATGCAGTCCACTCCCTGACTCGATCTAGATTCCAAGGAGGTCCATTGATGCCATTGACATTCTCAATCTATCAATAGCACTGGGAATCATCCTCAGATTGCAAAGAGGATAAGCCCAATACCCATCAAAGTGTGTGTAAATGTAAATGAGTGATTAAAGGTCAAATGGACAAGACTCTGAATAATAATGTTTAACTCATAAATCTGGGCTAGCATGCATAAGAAAATGAGGTCTTGATTAGATTAAGTCAGTGATTTGGAGTAAAAGTGAATAGGAGGAAGACTTAGTGAAGGAGGTGTAAAGGTATTCTATTGACATCAGGTCTTCAAGCAACCAAATGAAGAAAAACTCAAACACAAGAACTTCTTGAATTTAAATTTAAAGGACACTGAAGAATATCATAGCAGTATTATAATAAAACATTCATCATAACACAACCATCACAATATCATATGGATCATCCAATCATGAGTACTTCAGTATAAGAGGCAAAAATATGATATAAATAGAAACTGACTTCTATTAATAAAAAAGTCTCAAGTCCAATACATAACCAAAGAACAATCTACTTAGTCAAAAATATTACAATCAGGGAGCCCAAATCAACCATTTGAACCTCTCTAATCATTTAGAAGATGTATTTATAATCAAGAGAGGAAAGGAAACAACTAGAGGTGCGAGTTGGCCTTCTCAACCTAGGATTCTTCAAAACAACTAAAATTCTAACACCTGTGATAACATATTTTAACAAACTACTACAATTTAGGAGCCATGTTGGCAACCCCTCCAACAAGAATTAAATGACATGTCTCCTTCCTTAGGCACATTCATTTTTATTTCCAAGTGTCCTCCAGTGGTCGTATGTTTCCTCCATGCTGCCACATGTGATCCTTGATTCTCTCCACATCATCAACAATCAAGAAGGAGTCATGAATCTGAATCCTTTGACTGTAAGGGCCAGTTCGTAGCACCATTCAGTAGCGCATTTGGTAGCGATTTCTGTAGCACGCTTTGTAAAACAACTTTGTAGATTTCGTTGTGCCTCCTCCAAAACAAATCTATAGATTTCGTAGCGCCACTCCTAAAACAGGTCTGTCATTTTCGTAGCGCCAATACTGTGTAGCTCTGCATATTTGGTAGCGCCATCCATCAAATGTTTCTGAAGATTTGGTAACGCCACTGTGTATTCAGCTAGGAGATTTCATAGCATTTTGCAGAATCAATAGTGCCATTGTGTAGTTCATCTAGGAGATTTCATATAATCTTAGGTAGCACAATTTGCAGAACATACTATATATATGATTCTGTAGTGCCAAGGCACTACAAAATGTCTGTGTTTTTTCTGTGTGATGAGACCAATCCTTCAGAAGCACACAAAACTTAGCTGATGGAATAGGAGCCTGTAGATGCCTATATAGGTGGAAAAATTATACTTTCCTTGATCACCTTACATTTTCAAAAAGAGACCAACCACAAAAATGGATCTGTCATCCCCCAACTACTTCATTAATCTAACACTCCTCCTTGTTACAGGAGAACTTCCCTCTGCCATAGCAATATCTTTTTTCTTTGCAAGGATATTCCTCTTGATTGCAGGTGTACTCTTCTTAACTTTGGTTCATCTCTTTCAATTGTAGCTTCTACCAAAACATTTAAGTTCCTCTGTGCCATTTCATGCTTAAAATGTTGCAATTCCTCCTTGAGCTTTGTATTTTGGGATTGGAAGATTTTGTTTTGCTTGTAGAGGTTCTTAAGCTACCTATGAAGAGGCATGGCTCTTCTTGCTGAAAATATTTCCAAATCAAGGGTTTCATGTACATATCCATGAGCTCCTTCATCTTGATTCTCCCAGACAAAATTTTTTCTTTCAAACGAGCAACCTCCTTCCTAGCCTCCCTGAGTTGTCTGATCAATCTTTTGAAAGTGGGATTACTAGGTGGAGTGTTGATGTTGATCACCTCAATAGGTTTCTCAATGCCTTTACCCTTATCTTTCTGTTGAATAGAGGATCTGTCTGTCACCTCAATAGTATTCTCAATTCCTTTACCCTTATCTTTCTCTTTCCTTGGAACTGAAGCCTTGGATAAGACTTCTACTTCAACAACTTCCTTAAGTGTTGATGATGTAGTAAAAGGATTCCTGATTATGATCTTAGCTACTGGAGTAGGTGAAGGGAAATGCAACTTCCTTCCCCTCTTGGCTATGGATTTGGTGGATGAAGGTACTTCCTCCAATTCAGGTTTAGGAGGAGGTAAAAAATCTCTCTGTGGAGAATGATGAACCTCCCTCTCTTCTTCTTCAATTTCCTTGAGGGCTTCTTTGTCTTGAGTAGTGGCTTTGATTTTTCTCTTCGTTCTTGTTCCTACTAGGGCAACACTACTAGATGAAAAAGGGCTTTGCATCCTAGACTGAGGAGTAGAGGCTATATCTAGCTACATATGGGCAAAAACAATGAATTGTTCCCAAGGCATGTTCCTCTTCTTCAATTCTTCCATCACCAACATCCTGATCAACCCTAAGTGAAAGACAGTAGTGGCCACAACCTTGGACTTGGCTTGGAATCTATCAGTCATCTTTCCCATACTTCTCAAAATATAAAAAGGGATATTCATTGCATCCTTACCAGTGAAATGTAGCAAGAGTCTTATATGATACTGGTATAACATGTTAAACCTCCCCTCACATGTAAAATATCACTGGATGATCTTCAACATTTTATCAAAACCTTCAACTAGGTGGCTTTTAGGCACTCCCTTAGATAAATTGTCTGTCTGATAGTCTGGTTTGAGGAAGTCCTTGGAGAAGGAAACATTGAGGATCATTGATTTAAACCACCTCTCACCCGTATTAGAAATCCCAGTGGTTGTTGCAATAGAGGCTTCAGATATCTCAAACTCAAGGCTTCCCACCTTAGTATTAATTCCATAAAAGTGTAATGCAAACTGCCTTGCTACTTCAGGGTGTCTCCTCTGCATGTTTTGGCAAAAAGAGAGGCAACCAACCCTTTGGAAAACCTCCCTAACCATTGGCTCAACATCAAATAGGTGCATGTCAGAAGGTTCAGTCCTGACCACACTCCATCCCTTGTGAGACTTCTTCCTTTGAGGTGTCTCCATGGATATAAATAGGGGATCAAAAGTTGTGGTGTATTGAGGAGTAAAGGAAGCAAACATAGGAAAAGATAAAATGAGAAATGGTAGTGGCTAATGGTTTCTCTCTCTCAAGGATTTTCCTCCAACTCACCTTGAATTAACAATAGACTGATTTGATGGATTTTTATTTAAAATGGAGAGAAAGAAACTCCGAGTTAAGGAAGGCAGGGATGCACTGCTCAATTTTATGTCACCACACCATGGTCATCAAAGTTTAGGAAGGGTAGGGACTTCTTCCAATCACTTCCAGCAGATATTAAGATGAATGAATGATGATACAATGAATAGAAGAGGTTGATGCATGGGTCTTTGAATACAAAATATATCTCTGACCAATCCAAATAAAACACAACACATGAGACAGGGGATATGTAGCATAGTTTTAGCAGCAACTTTTTGTAGCACAGTGTGCACACAAGGGCCAAGTGATTGAACAAGTATTCAAGATTCATAAGAAAATGAATTGACCTCTAGAATAGGTGAAATCCAAGTGGAAAATGGCTGCAAAGTCTGTGGAAAAAGAGATACAAGTGAAATGGATGAGATAGGATGCAGTCTGCAGCGTTGGGCGCTACCAAAATACGAGGCAGGGGTATCTTAAGACTTTTCCATGCAATTGAAAGGACTCATAGAATACCTGGAGATAGTGACTGATAATGGAGGATATGGAACAAACTTTGGAACTGATACATTCACCTTCGCCTCCAATTGAGCTTCTACAGTTGATCTTGTAGCGCAATCTGCAGTTGGTCTTAACTAGTTCTTTCAACAGCGCCGAGCTTGGGAGAAAAATTCAAATGCTTAAACAGTTAGCAGGCTCATAAATGAGCAAATCTCAATATTCTCTTTTAATGACAAGGGCATTGAAAACTAGAGAAATAACGACCTTAGTTGATTATGACGAATTATGGTAAATAACATAGGACAAAGGTGTGCTACAGAAACTCTTAGTGACTTGGATGCGCCTTTTTCAAAATTTGATTTGACCCCCCTTTAATAGACATAGGGACACCATGGAAAGGATAAAGAGTATGATTGTATGGAGTGATGTGTCAAGTCATTAGGATCATGGGGTCAATTATTCTTGATGTCAAGTCAGAAGGTAAGTCAAAGACATAAACCATTGAATGAACCTAGGCTTAAAATCTATGTGTAGGCCAAAAGTGATCCAAAACCCCAAGTCTTTATTTGTTTAGACTAACCTAAGCAAATCACAAAAAGAAAGATAAATCAAAGATAAAGTCTAAAGGATAAAAAAAAATTAAACCTAAGGGATTAAAAAAAACCCAAGGCAATTTCATGTGATAAAAAGTCTTGCACACTTAGAAGAAACCAATCAATAACACTTGTCTATACATAAATAACATAACATAATATCATAATCCAAAATCTCATCATCAGAATCCATAAGCAAAGCAGACAATCATATAATGAACTGGATCACTAATCTGAAAATAGGGGGTTGACTTGTTATGCTATGCAAGCACCCTCTATTCCATTAAAATAAACTTCTCAGGACCTTGCTCAATGTCTTAGTTATGCAAGAGGTTTTATGTGTCAAGGTCATGCTTCTTTTAAATGTTTATGTGTGAGGTCTTTAAAAAGTTAAATATGTGTTTTAAACAAATACACAATACACATAAATTGCAACAAATAAACCAAAAAACTCACAACAATAACAAGATGATAAAGGAGTTCACCCCCAACTGGACTACATCTCCTTGAGCCTCCATCAATGGACCAGGCTCTCTGGGATTAGTTTGTCAAAGATTTTTTTACAATCTTCTGCTCAACTCCAATGGATTTACTGACTGTACCATTGGGTTCAGAATACATAAAAACCCCAAAAATGACTAATAGAACTCTGAAAACGGATCATGGCTCAATCGGGCATGACCTCTTCTACATGTGGCATTGAGCTTCCCTGAGCTTCCTTGTGGAAAATACACCTATAAAAGTCCTCAAATTCCTCTAAAACCTATCCAAATGTGTTCATATCATAACAATTAGCCAAAAATGACTATTCAATCACAGAAAATAGACTTGGGCTCATCTGAGCATGACCTCCATCAATGGGGGCCCTAAGCTTCCTGGAGCTCCTGAAACTTCAAGGTAGAAAAATCTGCAAAAGAAGTCTCCAAATGGCTTTGAAAATAGTGCCAATGGATTTATAACATCCAAAAACCCCTAGCTGGGCTTTTTCGGCACCTCATTTGGCCAAAAAATGAAGAAGATAGGCCTCCTGCCATTTTCCTCCTTCAAGCTTGTTGTCTCTGGTTCGCCAAAACGCACCTGTGTGTGTCCAACCTAGCCTCTGCGCATTTTTCCGTGCTTAAACCCAACACCACGCACATACCCACAATATGCATGAAACTGTAAAACAGTTAGGGAACTAAGCCCCCTAACCTCGGAGGTGTTGGGCGCATGGGGCCATGTGGCCACGTCTCCCGCGCATAAAAGGGGGCTCATTCCACCGGCGCATACAAATGTGACAAGTGGCGGTGCATAAAAATTAACCGTTTAACAAAAAACCCATGTGCAAACCTCCGTGTGGAAAAGGGTCACATGGTAGGCGCATTGAAACCGAGGGTTGGGGCTAAGCCCCAGCTCGGACGCGCCCCAATTGCAATATTAAACAAATTTAAATATATTTGTTTACATATATATAACAAGCAACAAAGGGTGGCGCGCTGGTTGGGCGGCCTTTGCCAAAGAGTTTGCCAATGGGGGAGGTCCAGGGTTCCATTCCCATGGACTCCATAAATTTTTAACACAACAAACCTTTACCATGGTGCCACGTGGCAGCCCATGCCTGGGCCACGTGGCACCACTCCATTTGATAATTAAATGCCATGTGTCGAAAATCTATTCGCCCACATCTGTCAAATCAAAACTTGCCATGTCAGCATATGCCAATTCAACATTGACACATCATCTACCACGTGTGAGTCGTACACCTTCCACGTCATCATGTACGGACTGTACAATCGACATCTTTTTTTTTTGCCTGTTTGGCAAATCGAACAGATCGCGATATCTCACTCATCCGATGTTCGTTTGACCCCATTCAAAGTGCGTTGGGTTTGTAATGATGAGGGATATGCACCTATTCGTTTTGAGATGATTCCGAACACTTTCATTTTTGGGCTAAATTTTGACCCCTGGTCCAGATTCTGATCACACCTTCCCAATAAAAGGCTTTTGGACCCACAAAAGCTGATGATTATCTGCCTGAGCTTCAATGATCTTCTACTTCTAAGTTCTATCAATTGATTCTACTTGAAAAGTCTTTTTGACAATCACCTGGATACCTTGACATGCCTTGCACTGTAACTGGCTATGTCCCTCAAGCACTATTCTCTGGCTGTTGCTGACCCACTGTTCTCTTTGTGCTTGGAAGACTGCCAGCCTTCCCACTGAGAATCAAGTCCCTCTTGTGCACTCTTTGGCGTCAACTCAATTCGGTCTACAATGGTTGCAAAAACTTTCCTGCGACATCTTGTCACAAACCAAGAAAACCATCAATCTTGAAAACAAATTGATACAAGACTGAAAATGATGCCAACAAAGTTTTTTTTTTTCTCTTCAAGCAAACGGTCGCATCTTGTACTTCATCAAAGTACATGGTGTTTTCCTGCATCTTGGTGTACTCAAAATAGACTTACAAGCCGAAAAGCACCATCGACTAAAACATAAGTCGAAAAACATGAACAACACAACATAGTCGTCAAGAAAACATCGACACAAGTCGAGACTCATTTGAAACATATCAACCTTCCCAAAATGACAAGTTGACATTCATGATACACAATCATGTTACAATAATGAGTCATTCAGGATGAACTATCACCAAGTTCATTGTTTACACACACACAAAAACACATGCATGTGCATGACTCTTCAACTCTCCTTCAAGTATAAACATAAGTACATAAACCCAAAAACATGTGGGTACATAAGAGCTGGAAATGAAAAGATATATGGTTGTAACAAGTGAGCATCATACCCCTCTTTTACATCCTCCTGACGAAGTTGTGCAACAACAAGAATGACTTCAAATGAATTGCATTCACATGCAAACTTGCATCATACAAGTTGTGATAAATCGTTGCAACTTGTCATACTTTCAACAGAAATGCATACATAAGGCTGAAATATGCATCTACAAACAAAGAAATGCAAGCCTTACTTGCTCAAGAAATCTAACCATTTCTTACCAAGCCAATTCAATGGTGATTTTTTTTTTCTGAAAATCGTCTTCTTGTGAATCATCTTGACTCACATCGATGATGGAATCTCCTCTTCCATTCTTTCTAGACTCTTTATCCATCTGCCTCTTGTGATGTGGATGAGTGGTTGGATGCAATGTCCAACATTGGTCAATGAGAT
>ML801068.1:46818-58472 GCA_009831015.1 Picea engelmannii
TGAAAGTGGTCAATCTTTTCCAACATTTTGAAACATGATGGTTATATAAACCACAATATGTACATGGACTTTTTCTTCCCTTTTTACATGCAAATTTACCATGCTTAACATAATCAAAAGCAACCGAATTATAGGCAGAAATACACCTTGAACATTCACCTTTATCGCCTCTTTGAGGAGGTGAATTTGAAGAGTTACAAACTCTCCTTTGAAGACCAACAACAATGTTCTTGTCCACATGGTTGTCATAACTCTCTTGTTTCACACATTTGCATTCATCTCAAACACACTCTTTGCATGCTTGAGGGATTGAACTTGCAACAAAAGTTCTTGAACATTCACCTTTATAGCCTTCTCGAGGAGGTGAATTTAAAGAGTTACTAGATCTTTTTTGAAGACCAACAACAGTGTTCTTGTCCTCATGGCTGTCACAACTCTCTTGTTTCATACATTTACATTCATCTTGAACACAAAATTTGCATGCTTGAGGGATTGAACTTGCAACAAAAGTTGTTCTTGGAACTGTTTCCCTTGTCTCCTCAACTTTGGAATATGCTCCATCTTCCTGTTCATATCCAAGACCACAATACTTGGGCCTCTCCTCAACAACAATAGGCTCAACAATTCCTTGTGCATGCTTGCCTAACCCTCTACCTTCATAGCCCATTTTTAACAATAACTTGGACCCTATTCCTCTAGTGTGATTTTCAAAAACACCAAAGCATTCATCTTGAGAGGAATTTGAAGAAAAACCAACATTACATACCTCATGTTCATGCATGTACTTGGTAAGGGTTTCATTTGCCTCATGGAGTTGAGTCTCCATCTCATGCAACTTTTCAAGAAGCTGGTGCTTCTCCTTCTTCATGGCCATCGACTGCTCTTGAAGGACAATGCTCTCTTTTCTTTCTTCCCACAACTCTTGTACCATATCTCTCATGGTTACAAAATCCTTCAACATCTCTTTTTCAAAGAACTTGGATAATGAATATGTATGAGAACTATCAATGTTTGAAGCTTCCTCCATCCTTGCAAGATATCAAACTTCAACACAAAACTTGCGCAAATACCAACAACTAAAACTCTAGCTATCAATGGCAATCACATGAGAAAAACTGTGCTCTGATACCACCTGATTTGAAAATAGTGGGCTGACTTGTTATGCTATGCAAGCACCCTCTATTCCATTAAAATAAACTTTTCAGGACCTTGCTCAATGTCTTAGTTATGCAAGAGGTTTTATGTGTCAAGTTCATGATTCTTTTAAATGTTTATGTGTGAGGTCTTTAAAAAGTTAAATATGTGTTTTAAACAAATACACAATAAACATAACTTGCAGCAAATAAACCAACAAAATCACAACAATAACAAGATGATAAAGGAGTTCACCCCCAACTGGGCTACATCTCCTTGAGCCTCCATCAATGGACTAGGCTCTCTGGGATTAGTTTGTCAAAGATTTTTTTACAAGATGCTGCTCAACTCCAATGGATTTACTGATTGTACCATTGGGTTCAGAATACCTAAAAACCCCAAAAATGACTAATAGAACTCTGAAAACGGATCATGGCTCAACCAGGCATGACCTCTTCTACATGTGGCCTTGAGCTTCCCTGAGCTTCCTTGTGGAAAAACACCTGTAAAAGTCCTCAAATGCCTCTGAAACCTATCCCAATGTGTTCATAGCATAACAATTATCCAAAAATGACTATTCAGTCACAAAAAACAGACTTGGGCTCATCTGAGCATGACCTCCATCAATGGGGGCCCTAAGCTTCCTGGAGCTCCTGAAACTTCAAGGTAGAAAAACCTACAAAAGAAGTCTCCAAATGGATTTGAAAATAGTGCCAATGGATTCAGAACATCCAAAAACCCCTAGCTGGGCTTTTTCAGCACCTCATTTGGCCAAAAAATGAAGAAGATAGGCCTCCTGCCATTTTCCTCTTCAAGCTTGCTGTCTCTGGTTTGCCAAAACGCACCTGTGTGTGTCCAACCTAGCCTCTGCCCATTTTTTCGTGCTTAAAACCAGCACCACACACATACCCACAATACACACGAAACTGTAGAACAGTTAGGGAACTAAGCCCCCTAACCTCGGAGGTGTTGGGCGCATGGGGGCATGTGGCCATGTCTCCCGCGCACAAAAGAGGGCTCATTCCACGGGCGCATACAAATGTGACAAGTGGCGGTGCATAAAAATTAACCATTTAACAAAAAACCCATGCGCAAACCTCCGTGTGGAAAAGGGTCACATGGTAGGCGCATTGAAACCGGGGGCTGGGGCTAAGCCCTAGCCCGGACGAGCCCCAATTGCAATATTAAACAAATTTAAATATATTTGTTTACATATATATAACAAGCAACAAAGGGTGGCGCGCTAGTTAAGCGGCCTTTGCCAAAGCATTTTCCAATGGGGGAGGTCTGGGGTTCCATTTCCACGGACTCCATAAATTTTTAACACAACAAACCTTTACCATGGTGCCACATGGCAGCCCATGCCTGGGCCACGTGGCACCACTCCATTTGCCAATTAAATGTCATGTGTCGAAAATCTATTCGCCCACATCTGTCAAATCAAAACTTGCCACATCAGTGTATGCCAATTCAGCATTGACACATCATCCGCCACGTGTGAGTCGTACACCTGCCACGTCATCATGTATGGACTGTACAGTCATCATCTTTTTTTTTTACCTGTTTGGCAAATTGAACAGATCACAATATCTCACTCATCCGATGTCCATTTGACCTCGTTCAAAGTGCATTGGGTTCGTAATGACAAGGGCTACGCACCTATTCGTTTTGAGGCGATTTCAAACACTTTCATTTTTGGGCTAAATTTTGACCCCTGGTCCAGATTTTGATCAATCACTTGCACTCAAGTGTCCTCAAAGAATAAGTCACATCAAGTGCACACAAGAGCGATATGTTACATACATTCAATCCTATTTTTCAAGAATGTGAAGTTGATGTTTTGGGTCAATGCAATTTTGTGTAGTATATATGAGAAATATGATTCAATCTCATGTTCTTGGGAACAAGACTCCTTATGAAATGTTGTATGGTTGCCTTCCTTCGGTGAGGCATATCAGGGTGTTTATGCCTTAATACCTAAAGAGAAAAGAAACAAACTTGGTGCAAGGAGTCAAAAGTTCATATTATTGGGGTACTCAAATACCATCAAGTCATATCATCTTTATGATGAGGTAAAAAACAAGTTCATTATTTCTAGAGATGTGATTTTTCTTGAATCCACCAAGAATGACAAGACTATTGAGAGACAACTTGATCATTTGGATAGATTCACTCCTGTAAAGACATATCATGAGTTTGATGAAGAAATTCAACATTTTGAAGTGGGGATTCCTATCTTGGATCAATATTTGGAATCTCATTTTGAAGTGCCATCTCCCCCTCATGTAGAAGCTACAACCACTTCATTAGAATAGGATTTCAATTGGATGATGTGATTGAGAGGATAGAAAGGTTGAACCTTGATGGAAATGCAACACCATCTCAACTAATGGAGTAGCCCAGACCATCAAAAAAATGTCCAAAGTGGCTCATAAAGACACTTGAAAGTGTCTTTCCTAATGAGGTTGGATTAATGATAGGAACCAAAAACTCAACAAGTCAAATGCCAGAGGTGATGTACATAATTTAGATTTAGGTGATGTAAGTGATATGAATGTTTCATATGATTGAGAATTTAATTTATGTACTAACATTGAACCAAATTCCTTTCAAGAAGTTGTTTCTTATGATGAGTGGACATAATCCATGCATAAGGAGTATAATGCTCTCATCAAGAATGGGACATGGAATTTGATGAATCCTCCATTTGGAGCCAAACCAATTGGCTACAAGTGGGTCTACAATAACAAGAACAAATTATATCACTCACTTAAAAATCATAAGGTGAGGCTTGTGGAAAAAGGATATGCATAGAAAGAAGGCATAGACTATGAGGAGAATTTTTCCCCATAGAAAAATGGGATACCATTAATGCATTGTTGGCTTTGGAAACATAGAATAAGTGGATGATTCTGTTGGCATGTTTACAGGAAGAGTGTACTTGTCATTGATGGAAAGAATAGAAGGCTGAGCAGAAGGAAGCATAAGTTCAGGAGAAGAAGCGAACAATATGAAAATCAAATCTCAAGAGGAATAGCGTGAGTATGCAAAGATCAAAGCTCAGAAAGAAGCGTAAGCTCAGGAGGAGGAGCGAACAATATGTAGAGATCAAATCTTAGAATAGATAGCGCTTTGCACTTTCTAGAAGTGCAGTCGAGGTCCAAGAGAAGGACTCACAGGAGGAACAAAGGTCGATACCTTTGAACACTTATAAAACCTTCTAAGTCAGAGAGATCAGAAAGCTTAGGAGGAAGAACAACAATGGTCGTTGGATCACCAATCCCGAATACTTGATGACCGTTAGATAAACATCCCGTGACTAGAGGAAGCGCAGAGGAGAAGTACAGATCTGATCTGTTGGATCTGAGCACCGAGGATCAATAGTCATTGGATCCAAAAATAAATGCACGAAGGTTAAGCCTTTGGATGAACGTAGGAGAGCAGATTTGTCAAAGTCCCGAAGTCCCGAAGTAAGCAGGGACCATCCATCATCAAGACTGACAGGTGGCACACGATCCTCAACTCTAGAGAAAATCACTTCGAGGATTTTTCAGTTTGAGACTTGAAAAACCCGAAGTCCAGAGAGACAGAGAGTTGGAGTAAATGACAGGCGTCAGATCAGTTTGAAGTGGAAGGACATGATAATCTAGAAAAGCAGCATCATAGAAAGATTGAGCTGTCGATATGAGAACATGATCGACGGACAACATTTAGTTCAAGTCTAAAAGTTGCGAGGAGGTTATTTTTTGGGGACTCTCACTTCGAAAGAATTGGCGACTTGAAAATTTGAAATACCCGAAGTCCCGAAGGCCGAAGTCCCGAAGTGAATGGGGATCCACATCATCAAGACTATGTCAGCAAGGACACATGGCACAATCAAACAATGACAAGTGTCAAGTTGATTCGACATTTTAGGGACATGCAAATCACAAATCTGAGTGACACATGGAAGCTACTAGGCTCATAACACATCATCAAGTGACATAAGTAAGTGACATCACTCCGGGAGTTTTTACTTCGGGAGTTTTACCACCAACAGACGCCCTAAGTCCCAAAGTCCTGAATGACAAAGTCCTGAAGAGGATACGAGTTGCCTGATCTGAAGATCGCTTAGGGTGCATTTTCAATCATTGATCTAGTACAATGGAAGGGCATTGTAAGTGGAGGTGTTAACCGACAGGAAGCGGTCTCCACCACCTATGACTTATTCAACAGGTGACCACTCTGGAGGAGAGTGAAGCAGCAATCATCCTAAGTCCTGAAGTGCCGAAGTCACTTATGATCGTTGAACATGCAGGAGGGTACGTGTCAACGTATTGTGAAATCCAGGTGAAACTACTCTAGGAAAACGTGAAAAATAAAGGTTTGAGATTGCCGAAGGCTGAAGTCCTGGAGCGGAGGATAGCTATTGGATTAAAGAGGAAATGCATCAATGGATTGTCAGCTCTGGGAAAAAGCAAAGGGAGGATGAAAGAAATTTGAGAGTTGAGATTTCTGAACCCTGAATACCTAAAGGGATTGTGACCGTCGATCCAAAAAGGACACGCGTCGTTGGATCATGGACTCCGGGTGAAATGCTTCGGGAGAAAGTGAACTTTGAGAATTGAAAGGCCCGAAGGCCATAATCAAGGAGGAAATCATGATCATATATTTAGAGGGACGAATGTTAGCAGATCTTCCATTCTGGAAGATATCTAGTCAACAACAACAAGGTTTGAGATTTGAAACTCCCAGAGCCCAGATCATAAAGTAAATCTCAGTCGTTGATGTAGGAAGGTGATATCTGGTCCACAGAATTGAGAGAAAAGATCTGAACCGTCCGTTCAGAAGCACCGTCAAGATCGTGAGATCGATGGTCGTGCTCCATTGCAGGGCCAGAACATGCTCAGGTCTTAATTTTTCGTGAGCGGGCCACAATTGAAACCACGGTTTTGGAGAAAGGATGCATGGAGGCTCGCAGTGAATTGCGAGGTGAAAAGCAAGTTTCCCTCAAACCATCTATGTATGCACCCACAATCCATGGTCACATGAAGCTCATAGCCCAAGTTCATATCATGAAATGGAGCCATCGTTCACTAGACATAAATCGGGAAGCACCTTTTTGGATAGGCGTTTGGTCATTGTCGATGGTCACGTGAAAGGAAGGGGCTCAGCAAGAAAATCTATCACCCACTGTGAAGTGTTCTCAGGAAGAGAAAAGGCACTACAGAGATGATCGCGGGGAGGTTCTCTCTGTAACTACTGAGACAAACTGATTGTAACTGCAGAAAATGATTGATTGCATCTGCCAGAGAATTCGAAGAATATCAGGGTGGTCGTTAGAAGAGCTGAAGAGTCTCGAGGTAACTTCCAGTGGAATGAAGACTCATCATAGAGACAATTGAAATATGGAAAAGTGTCAAAGTTTGTAACTACATCAGAGAGGATAAAGCTCGAATGTGACATAGAAGACAAAGGGTCGCACTACCAGAGAAGTCAATTAATCTCAGGATAAGCCACTGATGAAGAATAGACTCAGCATAGTCCCCAGAGAGGATGAAGAGTTAAGTGTATGATCTAGAAAAGGACTTGGCATGATAAATATATGCAGAATAGAGAAGAGGGCTGCGCTTCTGTTGAGAGTTATTCATGTGGGTAGAAGCATGCTATGCGTAGTAGCTGAAGCTCACAGAAGAGGCGTAGCACAAAGAATGGAAATGGTGCACATAGCATAAAATGCAGAATAAAGACATAGAACATAAATGCATATTTGAGAGAGGAAGAGAAAGTCTATGTGCGCATGTAGAGACAGAGCATAAGAACAAAAATCTTAAGAAGATGAGAGAAGAAAGACACTGATTCAGGCAGAGAAGAGCAGTGTAGCAGAATAGTGATGAGACTGGTAAGCCATTGATAAATGGTGTATCACAGTGATAAATTTAATAAAGAAAAGATTTATATTTCAGGGTGGTAGGGAGGTGCTAAGGAGGACTATTGTCCTCAGAGTTTCAAGTAGGGTCTTGAACACAGGGAGTTGTATCTTCCATCTAGTTGCAGGCAGAAAAACCGGGTTGGTGCAAGGGAGAACTATTGTTCTTTGTTATACAGTTTGGTGTCTATGTGACTGGATGTTGGTGCTTCCATCCAGTTGGTGCTGGAACATTAAGGGAATTGGTGCTTCCTTCTAGTGGGTGCTAGAGAAACTAGAGAGTTGGTGCTCTCAACAAGTTGCAGTTTGTACAGGTTGGTGCCTATGTGTCTGGAAGTTAGTGTTGGAACACAAAGGGAGTTGGTGCTTCCTTCTAGTGGGTGCTAGACAAACCAAAGCATTGGTTCTCTCAGCAAGTTGTTGCTTGTAAAACAGAGGTGGTAGCCTCAAAGATGAGTTGCTGCTCATAAGAATGATAATGTACAGAAAATAAAGATTACTTATCATATCAAGAAGAAGAGGTTTTTCCCTTTATGGGTTTCCTCAGGAAATATCCGTCTCTCACTAGCATATTTGGGTCATTTTGTGACAGTTATTTCGACGCTCTTGCGATGTTATGTCATGGATATTGCAACGAATATTGAGTCTCCCAAATGTCGCTTCACATGATGTGGCATGTGCAATGAACCTAGATTATCGTCGCAAGTGCGATGACAATAGGGAAGTTGTCACGATTGCGACAAAAAAGAAATATCGTCTCTAGAACGACAAGGTAAATAAATCGTCGAAATCACGACAAACTAGGGCAATCGTCGAAAGAGTGACCATAAAGAGAGCTCATCGCACCCTCAACAATATTGGCAAAGTAATGGAAAAGTTTGTGATGCAGGGGTCGTCGCAAATGTGATGGACACAGGGTATATTGCAACGAAGTTAACATACAATTTTCATAATTTGTATAGCAAGTTCGTCGCTAATGGAAAATTTTGTGACGTAGGGGTCGTTGTAGTTGCGACAGACACATGGTATATTGCGACGAAGTTGCTATACAATTTTCATAATTTGTATAGCAAGTTCGTTGCTAATGGAAAATTTTGTGACACAGGGGTCGTCGCAATTGCGACGAACACAGGGTATATTGTGACGAAGTTGCTACACAATTTTTTTAATTTGTATAGCAAGTTCGTCGCTAATGGAAAAGTTTGTGACGTAGGGGTCGTCGCAATTGCGACGAAGTTGTTATACAATTTTCGTAATTTGTATAACAAGTTCGTCGCTAATGGAAAATTTTGTGATGTAGGGGTCCTCGCAATTGCAACACACACAGGGTATATTGCGACGAAGTTGCTATACAATTTTCATAATTTGTATAGCAAGTTCGTCGCTAATGGAAAATTTTGTGACGTAGGGGTCGTCGCAATTGTGACGGACACAAGGTATATTGCGACGAATGTTTCTATACAATTTTCGTAATTTGTATAGAAATTTCGTCGCAAGGTTTGTACATGTCGTCGCTCTTGCGACGTCAATAATGTATATATATATATATATATATGTGTGTGTGTGTGTGTGTGTGTGTGTGTGTGTGTGTGTGTGTGTGTGTATGTATGTATGTATGTATGTATATGTATATACATATTGAGCAACAAAATTAAAATTTGATTTTTGAGCCAATTATAGAAGGTGCTATGATTGCACACTAAAGAGGTCATCCAAGTGAAGTTGTTGGTTGTTTGGTTGAGTCAATTGACAGAACCGACTGTTCAAACTAACTATATTCTTAAAAAAATTACACAATTA
This sequence comes from Picea engelmannii, assembly GCA_009831015.1. NCBI lineage: Eukaryota > Viridiplantae > Streptophyta > Pinopsida > Pinales > Pinaceae > Picea > Picea engelmannii. The sequence continues at coordinate 55,661 of ML801068.1, forward strand.
TATCAAAAAACAATACTCTAACTTAGATTTACGTATTTAACATCTATGTGGCCTCAAAGCCTTCTTTGTCCTAAAAAGGTGAGGAAAAATAAATACTCAAACCTTTGAAAGAAATTATTGCTTTGTTGTTGGGTGAAATCATGAAGATGGGTTACACTTTTGCTTGTTTTATGAGAAACAAAGTTGTATTTTCTCAAGTTCTTAAACTTCTGGCATACAAAAGTATTTTTTTTATTTAGAATTTCACTTTATAGTAAAAACAAAACTTGTGAATAATTTTGTTATCTTTCTAATGACTATTTTTCAATTTTTTTTTATCATGATTTGATATGTCAATTTGACAATTGTTTAACAGTATGTTCCTTAAACATGAAAGGAATGATAATGAGTAAATTTTTTCTACAACAATGTATCTATTATTAAACTTATGTTTTTAAGAAATGAAATATACTGCAACAATCTACAGAGACTCTATTTTATTATGACTATAATTTTGAATCTAACGGATGAATATTATAATTTCTAGAATTTTTTGAAGTTGACCAAGCTGAAAACGTTGCAGATGTTAAACATATGTTTTTCTACACCTTGTATCTATCTTAATTTTTACTTAAAACTAAAATATAAATATACCTTTTTGAAAAGAACAGTTTAAGGATTATGAATATATTTTTTTCTAAATATTTCACTGTATATTTTTAGAGATACCGATATTTCATTTCACAGAATCATAATGTCTGCTGAAATTATTATGCAATGATTTTTTTAAACAATTAAATAAAATTAGATAAAAAGAAAGAAAATGAAAACAAATTATAGGAATTGAAAGTAGATTCAATTTTGGAAATGCTGGTGTCATTTTCGAAACCAAATTCTCAGTATTTGCAGGAGTTTGCAACCTCCGAAGTTCGGGTAAGCTTGGGGCAATTCTCTGGTTTTTGTTTTCTGTCCCAATTTCATGTTTTCGGCCGAAATAATCTTTCGGTTGAAACCTAGTTTTAACGGAATCCGTTAAAAATAAAAATTTGTCTGAAAAGTATTTCAGTCGAAATATGTTTACCACAGGAAAATAATTCATCCGAAAAACATTATACACGAATTTTGAGGGCGCCGTCATGAATCCGTTCAATTTGACGTGCAAATTTTCAGCCAAAAAATTGCCGCTAGGAATTTTTGAGACCCAATTGTCACGAAAGTGTTACCCATCTTCATGATTTTACCCTGTTCAAATAAACTCTGATGGCCTTATATATGATTTTATATTTTCTTTTTTATATTTACACATGGGTTATACATTTTAATATGGTGCCATTAAATACGTTCTATCACCTTAGTGCCCTTGCCTCTACATTTCTAGGCCATGGTTTCTAACATAAGGAGGGTTTTCCTAGGGGGATAATACTAAGTACTATTATTGCATTTCTAGACAGGTCAGGGCAAGGACTTTTTTTGACTTGGGTTGACTTCTCTAAAATGATGCTTCAAGAAAAGTAAGAGAATAAAATGCTCAATGAATGATTGAAAGGAAAACACTTACTTTATTAAACACAACACACCAATGCACCATTACTCATAATTAGTGATGAAGCAATATACAATGTTCAAGGTGAAACTTTCTAAGTAAAAAGTACATATTCATTCACAAGATAGTTTTCGTTTAGAAAATTTCATATGTGCAAGAAGTGAAGCATGAACAAGTACTTATGAAACATTTAAGCATGAAATTGGGTCGTTATGATAGCAATGAAATAGAGCATCATTGTAACAAGTTCATAACCAATATAAGTTTGCATCCATTCAATAATTATATTCCATGAAACAGATGAAGTGTCACTATTGTAAAGAGAAATAAGGCAACGAGCTCAATGTAATAACTTTATAAGAAATACAATGCTACCAGATTAGCAAATTTCATTATTATATGTCAAGGCACAAAAATTATATCATTAACCAAACTTATCATTCATTCATCAACACTCATAAATTAATTTGTTTCTCATCATACAATATAGATCAATTCTTTGGAACCATGATCGTCGCATGAATCGACCCTCTCAACTAGCAAACAATATAAATGTTGCATTGTTTGGGTAGATTGTTTGGAGTGGTTAGGGTAGGAATGTATCGTGGTCAACCAACCAAGCCAAAAGACATGCAAACACACAACAAAATATAGTTAACAAACCTTCATACAATAGTGAAAAGAGGCAACGATTGGACTAATTACAAGGTCCTTTGGAATTCCTTAACATATTTTGTCTTCTTTGGGATGTGGAAAACAAGGTGTCATAAAAACATTGCAAGACATCAACACTTTAATCACGATTGACAGTGGAATACTTCTGTAGTTTTATGACAGTCCTAGATAGAGTTTTGGATAACACATAGGAGGTAATGTCAAGGCTTTAAATAGAAGGATATATCAATCATACTTTTGTGTGATGCCTCATCTAATAAAATAATTAAATGAGCCAAAATAATGTTGGATAGAGAAAGAGATATATGTGTTAAGAGGGAGGCTTACTTGTAAGTGCAACTCAGATTAGGTTATAATAGGGTAACCCCCTTCCATTATACCTAATAAGGGTTATTAGACTATAAATTAGGTTAAGGAACCATATATATACTTTCTGTAACTAAGGAAGGTTAGGATATCTATAAGAAAGGTGTGTGAGTTAATGTTTTGGTGATTATTTCATAGTAAGGTTGTGGTGATAACCTAGTAGAAGATAAGGTATGTTAGGGTACTTCTCCTTTACCTTGAATTTCCTAGTAGGTGAGTAGGGGAAGCCAAGTGATATGCCTTTTTAGA
>ML801068.1:72072-106828 GCA_009831015.1 Picea engelmannii
TAGGAAAATGCAACTTCTTCTCTCAGGAAAAGTTCTTCTTCCTTCTCTCTTCAGGAATTCAGGCCACTGTGACCCCTCTAAAGGCAATAGATAGGTTTACATCATTAACGATCATAGGGATGACGAAAATAATGTGTAACACCTAGTGCCCTTTACACCAGAGCTTTGCCCCTTATATGTGAAAAATCTTCTAGGGTTTCATTCTCTGAGTTCATTTCTTGCTTTTGGCACTTGCTCAGGAGTCTTACAACCTTAGTACATCTTGGTCTTGTCTTTAAACACTTTGTTTTCTGAGGATTGACCACCTTTTGTTTCAAATTTTGATGTTTTTTCCTTACCTTGAAGTCAATCTTTGTTTTTGACGATTTAGAGTCAACTTATTGTTTTCCTCTCACTTATCTGACTGAGTGGAAGATTTTGTGAGGAATTTCAAAGGTCTATGCACCTTTCCATTTGATATTTGAGGTCATCTTGTCCAAGCCTTTTTTCTTTTTTTGAGTTTTTGGTTTTCTTTTTGCAAGTGTTGTTATCTTTGTTTTTCTTGTTTAAATCACAACGAGAGTGTGTTTTTGTTTGTGTGAAATTTGCTTCTGATTGTCTGAATCCCATTGATATTAAAGTCTAAATGACATAGGGAGCTTTACATCAGATTGATTATCATTCACACATAAAGAAAAAGGATACATTTGTTATGATTGTTTTTGGATATTAGAACAACATTCTATGAAATGTTTAGCATTATACTAGATTTGAATGAGAAACAATTGATTGAGGATTCTGCATCTTAGTTTTTGACAATGAAAAGAACATTCTTCTCTTTCCCTTAAATAAGCATTCATTGAAAGAAAATTCTGCGTATCATTTCTTATGCATTTTTGGGGGATTGATTCATAATACCATCAGTTTCACTTTCATACACCCTTGAGTAGAGAACAACTCCAAAATTAACGCTAATTAAAATTTATCTAGAACATTTTGTTTTTAGAATCTTCCACCAACATTAGACTAGGATTATCACTTTGGATGAGGCTGTGAGTACAACTCTCCAAAGTATTCAAAACAAACATTAGCATCTTTCGATAGGGAGAGAAAATCTAATTATCGTATAGGATTTTTGGGATCCCCCTCTCACATAGGGGTTACGCATGAGGTCGCATTTGGGAGAGTTACAAAGATTATCCCTCTATGGTTCAACCGTTTGTAGTGGTCAGATTGTATATTGAGGGTTCTTCTTAAGGTTCAGTTGGTTTTCATTTGGTCTCAGTGCTTCATGAACTCCGAATCCATTCGGGGTCCTCTGGATTTCTACTGGTCAGCTTATCCTTAGTTCTCTCGAAGGATTTCAGACTTGTTATCTTGCTCATACGTTCAGACTAGACTGTCGATTGTACCCTCCTAGGGGATGACTGCGAGTTAGTGTCCTTAGTAGCCATAATATTTAGGTACTTACACATGGTGATGGTGAAGGGAAGTCTCACTGTACCTGGAACAGACGTTGGTCAAACTCACTCAGGCTCCTTGGAGGATAAATCCACATTTACTGTATGGAAGCTTGCACCAAGCTGTAAGTTCGTTAAGCAGGTTTCCATCGTAACTGTTCCACCATATCCTAGCCCCTTCTTGACCTGATCACGCGACGTTGAATTTCATCACCAACTAGTACGGTCATTGAGAGAAGGTTTTGTTTGCTTCGTTTGATTCCTAGATTTTTTAGCGTATGTTGTTTCTTTTCGTTAGTCGACCATAGATATTTTTATTTTATTTTTTTCGTTTGTTACTTAGCTCAAGCAACATGGGCCTTCGTCGTTCACGTAGGATGAAAGGGTTACCCCCAAAATATCCAAAGGGATATCCACCTTTGCTTCCCAACTCTTCAGAAGGCCCTCCTGAGGCTCATAACGAACTAGGCTCTGAGGTTGGAAGCACACACTCTCTAAAACAGTTTTGAATTGTTTTCAATTCTTTATAAGCTTTTTGAATCAACCCAGCTTTGAGTATTAGGCGAGAACCACATCTGCTGCGGGTGAACTCATGTGGAGAGGTTGTTGTTATTGAGGAAACTAAGGTATCCACCGAACCTCAAGAAAGATCTGGAGTCGAGGATCCCTTTTTCCAAAGTGAATCGTTTAGGACCCCGACTCATACTGTTGGAACCTCTAGATTTGGTTATGTCCCTTTGACAGTCCGTGATCTATACGATAACCTAGGAGTGAATCCTAATCAACCCATGGCATCACAAGTGCCTGAGACGTCTGTTAGTTATACAGTACCTTTAATCACTTTACTGGTACGACCAATAATGTCATTACCATCGCAAACCAATTGTTGATTGGTTCTCACTTGAACCCTAGTATCTAGATTGCCCATTCTACCATGGTCCCGCATGTTGCCACAATCCCCACTGGAAATGTGACACCATCCCAAGCTCTGATTGGAACACCACTTAGACCAAATCCGTCAATCCCACTTGGGTACATATCTTTGAATCCTTCGATTACCAACACTACCCAGGTTACACCCGAAGGTTCTATCCCTACACCTTTGTTTGGAGGAACCGGTCTTGGTGGCTCTAATTCGGCTAGAGCCTCCGATCATTCATTTTATGGTTTCCATATCCCTCTGGGCACTCAATCTCATGCTGGAGAGAAACCTCCATTTGGGAGTCAAACTCAAATGTGGACATAATCTCATCTTAGGGGGCAATCTCAGACTGGAATCCCTAACCTGTCATATGGGAAAAATGTGACACCAAATCCTTGGCACATTCCTTTTTCGGGAAATCCACTATTCCCTAGGGGGAAACATCCTCAAGGAAAACAACAATCTTATCCTCCTTATGGAAAAAATGTCTATCCACCGTATGGGAAACCCCAACAACCGACTTATAATCCTCAAAACCCATCAGGTTATCCTCCATATCCACATGTTTCTCAACCATCCTCAAATCTTGTTTATTGTGGTCAACCAAAACCGAATGTAGGAGGACCTACTGGATATAATTATCCATGTAACCCAATTTATGGTCCTACTGGTGTTCCCATGCCACACCAGTATCATCCTCACTTTAACCGACAACTACCATTTCTCACGACTCTGGATCTTACAGACTTGTCTCAATTAACCAATGATCCTATATTGCATTATCCTTTTTGGCCAGTCATCCCACTAAATTACCTTCCGATATTCCAAAATTTGACGGTAAACCTGGAGAAGACCCAAATAACCATGTGATGAATTTCCATTTGTGGTGTTCATCAAACTCCTTAATGGACGATTCTATACGTTTGCGTCTTTTTCAGTGAACACTTACGGGCTCAACAGCCAAGTGGTATATTGAACTGCCACGTGGTTCTTTCCAAGAATTCAAATCCCTTGCCATGTCCTTTCTCACACACTTTAAACTACCCATTCGATACGAGAGGGGTACCAAACTCTTGACCTCCCTTCATTAGACAAACTCCATGCATATCTCTGATCATATTCATGAGTGGAGACGACAACAAAGGTTGATCAAAGCAATCATTCCTGACCAATTATTGGTGGAATGGTTTACTAAATCACTGTTACCCGTGATTGCTCGTGATGTTTCCATGGGTGGTGTAGTCACCAAGGAAGAGGCCATTGCTCGGGCTTAGTACTTAGATTTGGTTTATTCACAGTTTGGTACTTTATATGAGTTGATTCCAAATGCTACCCATGCCACTGTCGATCCATCCAAACCTTCATCCTCATCACATGTGGATGGCGTTATTGGTTCCATCAAAACTCAATATGCATCCCAGCCGACTGGAGCTGCACCTCAATCTACTTCCACGTTTACTCCTAGTTCGACCGCACCCTCCTCTACCTACTCTCATACCCAAATTTCTAAGGTGAATGCAGTTCAGTCTCCCCCTTCGCAACAATCCAGAGGTAAGAAAAAGACAAAGAACAAAAACAAAAAGAATAATAACAATGAACAAACTAAAGCTCAAAACCCACCACCTGCTAACGAAAATAAACCACAGCGGAAACTGAAGTTCTCGTGTCTTATTTGTGGTGATTATCACTACACTCGAGACTGTCCACATCGCGATGAAGTGGACAAAATTTTCAAGGGGAATTCCCAACCCACCGTTCTTACTCAACCTTTTCCTCAGCAACAATCTATGGTTTCTCAAACCCCCTCTCCAGGGGGCAGTTCCAACCACCCTTCTCATAATGAAGCCTCGACAAGTGCTCATATATTTATCTATTTAATGGGAATTATTTAACTACCCGCTCTACGACCTACGACACACCAGTTAAACCTGAAAAAGGAAAGGTCACTAACGGTCCTTTACCGGATCCATCACCTGTCAATCCTCTGTCTGGATCACTTCAGATCGAGAAAACTACGTTTGACTCTATATTGCGCCCTCCTAAGAGCACTATTCGTAAATCTACCTTTAATCCTAGTTCGTGTGCTGCCCAGAACTACAACATTGTTGAATATTTGGCTCAAGCACTGTGTGCTATGTCTGCGTTAGAACTTCTACAACACTGCCCCAGTCAATGTAGAACACTCTTGGTTGTTGTTGGTGATTTTGATCCCGATTCATCCAACAATATCATTTTTAACCTGGATAATTTTATATCTCAAATCTCTCACCAACTTTCTTTCCAAGTTGATGTTGTTGTTCACAATCAAAAAATTCACCAAACTATTTTGTATGAGCGAGCCTCTACTTGTGTCATGTATTTAGCCTACTGGAAAATTTTGAAATCACCCGCACTTAACGAATCCCCAACGATGTTGTGTGCATTCGATGGGCAAGGTTTTTATCCTCACGGACTATTACAGTCCTTAGCCATTCAGTTAGGTGGCAAAACTGTTACTGTTGATGTCGAGGTGGTCGATGCTCCTATCGATTACAACCTCTTACTTGGAAGAAGTTGGTTTTATGCTATGAATGTTGTTGCTTCATTGGTATTTTGATGCGTATAATTTCCTCATTAGGAAAAAATTGTCACTATCAATCAGTTATATTTCTTTACACCCGACACTCGCGCTCCATCTACCAACAATATTCCATTTTTGGGAGATCATGTATGAAAGCGTTGGTGTTGTCTTGTTGAAAGACTCTAGCCTTATGGGTACCTTCCCTACACCACTTCCACCCACCACACATCATGTTGCTACAATCAATATGATTTCGACTATGGTTTACCAATCCTTGTAATCATCTAACCCTTGGAATGTACCTAGTCCATTGGAATTTGATGCACTAGGTGACACCATGCCACTTAGTCCAGCCAAAACCTCATACATTGCTATCCAATCTGCCTCTCCCTCCTCATATGACCAACATCTATTGGCACTCGACAATTACTCGATGCCATCGTGGTTAAATTCCTTGACGTCTGTGTTCGACTACATTTCCCAAATTTTTCCTTCCAATGAATCTATAATGGAAATGCTTAGCATCGACGACGTACCTTGGGATGATAACCATCATCGATCCTCTTTTCTTCCACCTCTCGAAGAAATTCAAGAAGACATACACTTTTTCTTCCCTCCTGATGTTGTCAATTTTCCACAGTCTCCCATCCTCACACAAGATACTCTTTCTGAGGGGAATTTGGGAAAAATTTCATCTACGATATTTATCGACATTTCGATAAAGGAAGGTGTAGTGGAAAACGTCAACCTTGGTGCTAATTGTTCACCCGAGGAAGTGGTCTCTTATACCGCTTTATTTAAAGAATTTTTCGATGTCTTCGCTTGGAGCTACGAAGAGATGCCAGGGATCGATCCATCGATCGTTGTGCATGAGATTAAAACCTACCCAGGTGTCAAACCTATTCGACAGAAAATCTACCCTGTCCATCCTAAAAAGACCATGGCCATTAAGGCTGAAGTTGAAAAGTTATTGAAATATGGCTTCATTTATCTTGTCCCCTTGACGGAATGGGTTTCGAACATTGTTTCGGTCACTAAGAAGCAAGGGACCATTCGTGTTTGCGTTGATTATAGGGATCTCAATAAGGCTTGTCTGAAATACAACTACCCTACACCCTTCATCGACTAGATTATTGATAATTGCGATGGTAGCGTAATTTTCTCTTTTATGGATGGTTTCTCAGGGTATAACTAGATTGACATTTTACCTGCTGATCAACATAGGACAACCTTCATCTGCCCATGGGGAATTTTCGCCTATCGAAAACTACCATTTGGCCTTAAAAATGTTGGTGCTACATTCCAGCGAGCCATGTCATATGCTTTCCATGATATCAAGCATATTGCGGAATCTTACCTCGACGACTTAACTACCCACTCATCCAGTTGATCAGACCATTTTGGTCATTTACGGGCGATTTTTCTTTGATGTCAGTTCTACCGTATTTGTTTGAACGCACATAAATGTATTTTTGTTGTCTAATCAGGCTGACTCCTCGGCTTTGTTGTCTCCAAGGACGGGATTCGGGTGGATCCCTTAAAGATTAGAGCTATCCTAGCTTTACCTCCACCTAATAATCTGACACAACTACAAAGTTTGCAGGGGAAAACAAACTTTATTCGTCATTTCATTTGTAACTACGCTGAGATTACCAAAGGATTTATGCGATTGTTGCAAAAAGACACCCCTTTCATCTGGGATGACACTACTCAATGATATTTTGATGCTCTTAAGCATGCATTGACCAATGCACCTCTGTTGCATCCTCTGAACTATACGCATGATTATATCCTTTACTTAGCAACCTCTACTTCCACTATTTCTATGGTGTTAGTTCAAGAGGACCCTATTGGTGAGGAACACATGATATATTATTTGAGAAAAAGTCTATCTGGTCTCGAGCTCCAATATTCACATGTTGAAAAGTTGGCTCTGGCAGCCATCATCGTTGTCTAGAGATTCCATCACTACATTTTGCTACGCACCACCACATTTATCACGGACTCAATCCCCATGTATCACATTCTGACACTTCAAGTTCTTAGGGGAAAATATTCTAAATGGATCATCATCCTTCAAGAGTTCGATCATGAGTTTGTTAAGTCCAAAGCTAAAAAATATTTGGTGTTTGCGGAGCTTATCTGCGACTTTCCCCATGCTGATGAAGATACTGAGCCCATAGATTCTCTCCTTGATGAGACTCTGTTCCTCATCAGCAGGTCTAACCCTTGGTATGGAGATATCCTTCTTTATATCCAGACCCAACGTTTTCAGCCTGATATCTCTCATGAAGAGTGTCGTCGTATCCACCATCATTCTCATCGCTACCTTATCATCGATGATACTTTGTATCATCATGGTATTGAGACTATCCTATGACGACGTTTGATTCATGAAGAGGTTGAACGCATCCTCAATGAATGTCACCTTGGAACCTATGGCGGTCACCTTTCTGGGATGGCTACAGCCCAGAAAATTTTACATGTCGGTTATTTTTGGCCCTCAATATTCAAAGATTGTATCGAGGCAGTCAAAAAGTGCCCACCCTGCCAAGTTTTTCAAAAAAAGGCACACACCCACCCTGCTTCGTTGCATCCCATTATTTCCATCGGCCCCTTTGCCAAATGGGGGATTGATTTCATGCAGTGTAAGCCTACCTCAGCTGGGGGGCATGGTTATATAATCGTCGTCGTCGATTACTTTACAAAATTGGCTGAGGCTATGCCTACCTTTCTTAATGATGGTCGTATTGTATCTCTTTTCTTTTTTAACCACATCATCACTCATTTTGGTGTTCCACATGCCATTTTCACTGATCATGGTTCACACTTTCAGAACCAGATGATGAGTGAGTTGCATGCCAAGTTGGTTTTTCGCCATGAGAACTCATCCCCATACTATCCTCAAGCTAATGGACAAGTTGAAGCTATCAACAAGGTCCTTAAAACAATGATCCAACAGATGGTAGGGGAAAACAAGACATCTTGGCACTTACAAATTTTCTCTGCTTTGTAGGCTTATCGGACCTTAGTAAAAACTTCTACTGGATTCACTTCCTTCCAGCTAGTATATGGCATAGAAGTTGTTTTACGAATCGAGTGCGAAATTCCCTTATTGAAACTCAAAGTAGAACTCCTGCCCCACATTTCTGCTGAAGAAGAACGTTTCTTACACTTGACTAGGTTGGATGAAACACGTTGTGATGCCACTCTCGTTAACGAGACATATCAAAAGAGAATCAAGAATCAATACAATAAATCCTTCAATCCTCGCGCTTTTGCAGAAGGAGACCTAGTCCTCGTTTATGACTGGGCTCATGATAAGTTAGGGATAGGGAAGTTAGAACCTCTATGGCATGGTCCTTACATCATGAAACATGTTCTACATAGAGGCACCTACGAGATATTTGACTACGACGAAATATCCCTAGGTGAGCCTTGGAACGGGCTTTACCTTAAGAAGTACTATGCATAGAACATCTAGCATACGTGCTTTGTACACTATTGTATTTTTATTTTGGTGTGTCTTTTTCTTTTGCATGCTCGAGTTTTTGCCTTAGCCACTTATACTGTGTCTTGTGTTTTCATGTGCAGATGACATATTCCTTTCCTATTTTTGTCGGGTTTGTGGATGGTGCTAGTCGACATACCTAGAACGTTGCTTCTGCATCTTGGGTCATTTACCACTCTAACGAGTTGGTCAGTTCTGGAGGTATTTGCTTAGGATCAACAACTAACAACATGGCAGAATATCATGTTGTCATCGTAATTTTAATCGAAGCCTTCTCCCTAGGCATTTCTCGAATGATCGTCAACCTAGACTCCCAACTCATGGTTTGTAAACTTAATTGAATCTACGCTATTCGCAATCCTATCCTACTACGTCTCCACTTACGAGTTTGTCATCTTGAATGAATGTTTTATTTTATCAAATAAAGACACATACCAAGAGAACTCAATACAATTTTGGATTCATTAGCCAATTACATCATGGATAGGTATCTCTCACATAGATAAGTTTTCTTAAAGGAAATAAATCATATCACATATCATCATGTAATTTAAAACACATCACATAAAAGACATCATTATTTGTAAATCATTTGGCACTGTAAAAAATCGGAAATGTATATATATACGGCATGACTGAAAAATGTTTGATTACATAAAAAAAGGTACATCGAAGGGAAAAATGTTGGGTCCTCGTGCCCATAACATCATCATAAAGACTATACAAAAAAATCATTAGGGAGGTCCTAGTCCTCCTGCATCACATTGTGCTCCAAGTAGCACATCACAGCATAGGCTACTCATCTTAGTAAAGAGTTAATACTCTCAGGGACTCCCACTGTGTGTCTCTGCAAGTTTAAGGGTACGTTCTCCCTCTCAAGAGGAGGGATACCCGTTGTAATACCACAAAGGTTTGTCTCCACCTCTTGGAGACTCCCTGTCGCTACTACTACCTAAGCATCCCCGTGATGCCCCAATACCGGTATCTCTATCAGACATGTTGCTCCCTTGTCTGCATGATGAAACAATACATCTATTAGAAACTCTCCTATGTACCCAAAAAAAAAAAAAAAAAAACACACTTGAAAAGATCTTTTTTTGGTTTCTTACCTGACGCATCCCAGTCCACCCCATATGGAAGGACCAGGTCCATGCTTCCCCAGAAATCTACTCCAGTGTATAGAAAATATTCTATCATGATCAATTGGCGTCCCAGTCAAGCAAAGAAATCACCGGTGAATTTGAACTCTGAATTTGAGCCTAGTCTCGGAGACAGGTAGTCCATTGCTCCATATGTGGTTCTGGCACTGGCCATAATGCTAATCCAATTTGAGGTTGCATATGAGGAATCTGTTCTAAAAAGAATGAAATCGAGAATGAACCATACCCGAACTTCTTCTGTTGCCCTACTCTGCATCTCGTAAAATGCTCCTTCACATTTTGAAGGAACCCTGCACTCCAATTAAACAATGTTGGCTCTAGACACTCTAAACCATAGGCCACCTATGATATTGAAACTAGGTGTGCGCTGGTACTTCCCTCTATACTCATAATGGAAAACAGAATGGACCGAAGAGGTAGATACCTAATATCTTTGATTGCAATTCTACCTCCCACTAGTCTCTCTCCTGGGACACAATGGTTTGCAAGGTACTCATCCACAGGCGCAGGAAGTTCCCTCTATCCAGATAAAACTACGAGAACCCCTCTTTTTGAGAGGTCGTTCAGGAAGTATACATATTCCAACTCGATGGTGAGAATCTACATTCCAATTTGGAACCCTTGTTCCACAACATTCCATAGCTCGATCATATGCTCGAGAAGAAGAATCTCTTTCTTCATTTTTTGCATTTTGAAGAACTTGAGGAGACCGCAATTCCTCAATGCAACCCATGTTTGGGGACTTTGAAAAGCGGCCACATCATCGAGCTCATACTCTCTTTCTTTCCACTCGATCATGATTATTGCCAAAGTCACCTGCAATCATCAACAACCAAAATTCATTAATCACATTTTTTCGACAATTTTTGGGTAATTTAAAAACTTTCAAAAAATTGTTTTCTTTGTCTATGAGGCCAATGCCCCTTTCATATGAAAATCAGTGCACCAACGTATCCCTACAGTAGCCATCAAGGCGCTTTAAAAATCATAATGCACACCATCCACAATTTGACAAAGCACTGGCAGTGTTGGGCAATTTTTTATTGTGTTTTTGGGCAGAGCCCTCTCCACCACTACACGAATGCATTGGCATGCATTTCAATAGCTTGTAGGGGTGCTTTAACAAATGGGCAACACTCTCCCACTAAATTTAGAAGAGCGTCCCTCCCTTTTGAGGGCTTGAGACAACCCAGGGCATCAATTTTTGCACCCAACCATTGCCTAAAAATGAATTTTGAACCATACAAATGAAAGAAAGGAAGAAAAGCACTAACCTAGTCCAAACGGTGAGGATTCAATGCAAGATTCACCTCCAAAGCACAAATTCTCCACTGCTACAAGTCTTTGCAAAAATGAAATGGTAAATGACATTGTTACCCCATTTTACTATTATACATTTCATTTTTGCATAAGATATAGTTATTTTTGGGTTTTTGAAAACATTTTGGAGGCCTTATTAATCCCTTGCAATGCAGTTTTGAGATTATTGGTAGGTTTCAGAGAAGTTTTGTTCATTTTTTCATCTTGTCACATTCAAGAGCATAGTCTTAGCTCGTTCTCAAGCTCAAACACATAAGAACGTGCCAGGTAAACTTTTGTCTATTTTTCGGACCTGCATGGATACACGAAAAAGGAACCCCTTGGAGTCGTCTTTAAGCTCTTTTCAGACTCTCTAAACGTGAAAATATTTTTGAGTAATCTTGCTTCCTTTCCCACTCGTTAAAAGGTTTGAAAGGGTGTCTTTCAAGTGATAATTTATCTCTTTTCCGGCCTCACAAGACTAACATTACGAAAAATGAAAACACTGGAGTCGTCTTTAAGTCATTTTCAGACTCTCTAAATATTAAAAACCATCAAGTTTACCTTCTCTGGACTCGTTAAATGATCATACATTGAAGGGCCCATACGGGACCGAACCCTTACTTCTTCCAGTTCGTTAAACAAAGGAAGAGGGACTTACCAAAGGTGAGTTATATGGAGCATGTGTTACTCTCCTCGAGCTCGTTAAAATAAAAAGAGGTACTCGTCTATATGGATGGGGGAAAAAATTGAAGGAAGCAAGCCAAGCAGTTTTTGAGAACATTACTAGTAATTCTTATAGTCGCCCTTGAACATGACATTTTATCTTTGCACACCTTTTTATCCTTCGAAACTCTTCACTGAACCAATCCTTTGAGTTTTCTTACTCCTTTGGGTCACCCGATGAAAGTCACAGTATCCACTGCATTACCAAGTTTTGGTCCTTGTCGAGTTTCTGTTGTCATTCCTTAGTGTTCAAGGGAAGTATCTGCCTCAAGAGTTAGCCATCACAAATTCTTGTTCCAATACCTGTGTCAGTCCATGTTCTTTTGATCCACCAATTACATCTCTGTGTCAGTTTCATGTCATTGATGGGGGATACACCAAGGCCCTCCCTTGAAGAGTCTATTCCTGTCGACTTAACCACATTATCCAGGAGCTAGACTTAGAAACCAGTTAGTACCTTGGGACCTGCATGCCTCAATGGTAGGCCTCCTCACGTCCAACAATGGGTTTACAACATTGACCTCTGATCGAATGATTCCACGGATGTTCTACTTCAGCTCATCCATTCACATTTGTTGGAATGTACTAGAGTACCTTGGGAATCATTGACATCAATGTTGATTTCCCTCGCGCTTGTTAACGGTTTACCTCATTGACCAGTAATCAAGTGGTTTCTTCCATGTTCGACATTAGGACATCTATTCACATGGTTAGATTCATACTACATCAAGATCGGTGAGAATACCCTGGGTTGAGTCGTCACTCTTATATGTACTTTTCCCAGGTTGTGACGAAGTTTCTTTTGAACATTGACACATATACTGTTACATAGATCCACTTTGTATTGGTCGTGGTTATGTCTTGTCGTCTCGTAGATCCACTGTGTATTGTTCATGGCTACGATTAGTTCAGGTCATAGGAGTATAGATCCACATTGTATATTCAGTTTCTATACCTTTTATCAATATAATTATGGATTCGCAGTGTATTTTATGGCGGCCATACCTTGAAAGTCTTTATCACCCAAGCATAGGTATGCATGCCTTGGGTTTGAAAAATGTCATAACATTTGTTTGATGGTTGTGTGCAGCTACTATTAGGTTCTCGGAGTCCCTACCCTTGCTTGAAAAAGTCTACAAAGTACTTCACTCATTAGTTCTTGTCTTCTAACTTCGTACTTTGGGGGGAAATCTGTTACACATAAAAATTACTCATCAGGATGAAGGCCTAGTGTCATCATTACCAATGTCGCAAGTGTCGCATTTCGCCTACAAGTGTCGCAAATATCATACTTTTGTCTTGTCCATGTTGTGTCTCGGACGACTTTATCAAGAACACTTACAAGACACCTCAAAAGACTGGTTATGAAGAGGAGAAGTCATTTGACAAAGAATGCAAGTCTTTTGCCACTGAGAAAACCACTAAAAAAACAATTTTGGAAGGCAACACTCCCCTATACACTGTCTGAGAGTGCCAACGCTCTATTGCCTCTTTTGGGGGAGCATTCCAATGCTTTGTGCCCCATTCTGAGGGAGCACTGGCCTTTTTTGAGCGAATCTTTTGATTTTTGAGAGAAATCAGGGAAGAATCCCTTCATATATGGAGTTGGTTGGATTCGGATCTGAGGTCAAGGCTCGATATTAGGGAAGATCCACAACTAAAGGAGAAGAATCCTTAACTTATCCCAATAATCTCTTAAGTGGTTAGGCCTCTCCAAGCCTATATAAGGAGGCCTCTTCATGGTGAAAGGGGAGACATTGTGAAGCATAAAACTTATGATCTCATAAGGGATATATCATTGAAGCATCAACATTCTGTGTGGATTATTTGAGCAAGGGTCTGGAAAAAGAGAGTTTGGTGAAGTTGTTTCACCTACATCCATGGTTGTAAGCATCTCACTTTGTTTTCATTAATATAAATCCATGCTTGGCCTATTTCCTTTAAAGTTTGTGTACGTTTCATGAACTTGTTTCTTTCATAGATCCATTATGAAGCTAATCATGGTAGAGTAGGAAGTATGTCTCGTTATTGTTTCTCATTGTATTGTAGGACCTTCTGAAGAACTTGGAGATCAAGATCATCCTGGATCGAGCAAGGAAAAACGTCGGTAAAAATGTATTTACTCTTCTTCCTTCTTCTTTTTTGGATAGTTCAGTTTCATGAAAAGAAAATTCAGTGTCCATAATAACACTTTTCTATCTTGGTCATAGGGGTCTAGTATCCAAGAGATAATCCACTTGTCTGCAAGGGGATTTCTTTGTAACACACATGACTACTCGATTCTTTTCACGTCCCTCATATATGCAATTCTATTATTTGTTTGTTGTCCTGGGGCATGTGCCATTTATAAAACCTGTGATATTGCCAAAATATTTAGGCCTTCCATCAATATAGATATTCGCTCCCTTATTTTTATCCTTGTTTATTAGTTGTATATAATTTGCGGCGAGTGCATATCTTTGCATACTTCGCATGTACCGGACCAGCCGCATCCAATCGTTATAATTGTAACATGGTCTGACATAGTCCATCAATTCAGTTACTGTATTGTATTTTACAATTATTCCATCCATGGAAAATAGCCCCAAGCCATGCAGGGAGGATGGTGCAATGTGATATGTCCTATTGTTGACAATGAAGTCAACATCTATAGGAGGTAATTCCTTAGGTACCCATTGTTTCACCAGATGCTTATACCTGAGTGGAACCTCTATGTCTCCTATGCTCTCATCATCATAAGAGCATGATCCTCCTTCGACAAGAAATAATTTCATGCATCTACAAAATTTTATTCTGACTTTTTCACCTCTGGTGCTTGTTTTCTTATCATATCTACTAGATGCAATCGCATTTCCAGCCTCTATTTGTCCTAATCTTTCCTCACTCGACAAAGAAATATCTGACGAGTACCTATTGGGTTGTACCTTCAGTTGCATGTGCACGTGTTGTTAGTTAGTAGTCCATCATCGTATTCAAAGTTCTAAATAATTTTTTTATATCTTTAGTTTTGGATGCACAATTAGACTAGGGTGCAATTACCAATATTATTGGTCAACCACCTAATTTAATGTGATATCCCTCTTGATTTTGGACATATTAATGTGATAACACTAAGGACATGATAAATTTATCATATGGATCTAAGAAAAAAATAGTATTAAGGTTGGTGTTTGTTGGATTTGTACAAATTAGAATTATTATAAGAAATGTCCATTGAAGATGAGGGTCAATGCTATGGAGTAAGAAATCGAACCATTAGTTGGTGTGTTGCAAATATTGGGTGCTCTAGTTGGAAATATGTCTAAGGAAAGCCAAGAGTAGAACTATACAAATATTAGTTTTGTTTAATACAAGAGTAGAACTATACAAATATTAGTTTTGTTCAATCCAAGTTGAAGAATAAGTTAGTTATGGTGATGGTTAGCAATAGTGAAACCCACATTTTTATGTAGGAAGTAGTGGTTGGTAAACTCAATGTGAAGTTGAAATTGGTGCAATCTTTTTTCAAGGCAGTAAGATATAGTAGTTAGTTGACAAAGACATGCAGTTAGTTAGTTTTTATGCCATCAGGAAAAATAAGCCAAGAGTCCCCGAAATGGTTTGGGATGTGACTTGCAACTAGGCATAAAATGAATATCAAGACTCAGATTGAGGAACCGTCCACTCTGATGGATTACTGGGATAGGATTTCAGCTAGAGCACCCCTCACTCTCAGGTGCCATGCCTTAGAAGTTCCTTACTCATTGATTTAGACAACTAGTGTTTTTCTCAGTTTGAAGCAATGCAACATTTGGATTAAGGGGTACAATTTATGAAACCATGCCTCTAGAGAGGATGGATAATTTGGTCACCTAGTCCATGTCTAAACAAGCTTGCAACATCTCACGGAACTCAAAAATGTTGCTCTGTTAGTCTTTTATGCCCTGAGCGAGAATTGGTCAAGAGTCCCCGAAATGGTTTGGGATGCGACTTGTAACTAGGCATAAAATGAAAACCGAGACTCGGATTGAGGAACCATCATATCTGTTGGATTCATCGCATAGAATTTTAGCTAGAGAACCCCTCACTCTTGGTTCCAACCCCTTGGAAGTTGTTTTTTTCATCAATTTCGATAACTAGTGCTTTGCTTAGTAAGAAGCAATGCAACATTTGGATTTAGGTGTCCAATTTACAAAACCATGCCTCAAGAGAAGATGGACAATGTGGTCACCTAGTCCATGCCTAAAAAAGCATGCAAAATCTCATGGAGCTCAAAAATGCTTCTCCGTTAGGCTTTTATGCCCCAAGGAGGAATTGCCAAGAGTCCCCAAAATGGTTTGGGATGCAAGTTGTAACTGGGCATAAAATGAAAACCAAGACTCGGATTGAGGAACCGTCGACTCTGATGGATGCCTGGGATAGGATTTTAGCTAGAGCACCCCTCACTCCCAGGTTCGATGCCTCAGAAGTTGCTTTACTCATTGATTTCGAGAACTGGTGTTTTCCTCAGTTTGAAGCAAAAAAACATTGTTGGATTACGGGGTCCAATTTATGAAACCGTGCCTCAGGAGTGGATGGAAAATATAGTCACCTATTCCATGCCTAAACAATATTGTAGCATCTCACGGAACTAAAAAATGTTGCTCCATTAGGTTTTTATGCCCTCAAGAGCAATTGGCCAAGAGTCCCCGAAATGGTTTGGGATGCAACTTGCAACTGGGCATATAATGAATATCGAGACTCGGATTGAGGAACCGTCGACTCCGATGGATTCCTGGGATAGATTTCATCTAGAGAACCCCTCACTCATGGGTGCCATGCCTCAGAAGTTTCTTTAATCATTGATTTTGAGAACTAGTGTTTTGCTAAGTTTGAAGCAATGTAGCATTTGGATTAAGGGTCCAATTTACCAAACCATGCCTCGGGAGAGGATGGATAATTTGGTCACCTATTCCATGCCTAAAAAAGCTTGCATCATCTCACGGAACTAAAAAATGTTGCTCCGTTAGTCTTTTATGCCCTGAGCAGGAATTGGCCAAGAGTCCCTGAAATGGTTTGGGATGCGACTCGAACCTGGGAATAAAATGAAAACCGAGTCTCGGATTGAGGAACTGTCGTCTCTTTTGTATTCCTGGTATATGATTTTAGCTAGAGTACCCCTCACTCCCGGTTCCAACCCCTCGGAAGTTGTTTTCTTCATCGATTTCGATAACTAGTACTTTGCTTAGTAAGAAATAATGCAACATTTGGATTTAGGGGTCCAATTTATGAAACCATGCCTCGGGAACAGATGGAAAATGTGGTCACCTAGTCCATGCCTAAACAATCATGTAAAATCTCATGGAACTCAAAAATTCTGCTCTGTTAGGCTTTTATGCCCCGAGGAGGAATTACCAAGAGTCCTTGAAATGGTTTGGGATACGACTTGCAACTGGGAATAAAACAAAAATCGAGACTCGGATTGAGGAAACTTCAACTCTGATGGGTTCATGGGATAGGATTTCAGCTAAAGCACCCCTCACTCTCGGGTGCCATTCCTCGGAAATTGCTTTACTCGTTGATTTCGAGAACTAGTGTTTTTCTCAGTTTGAAGCAAAAAAACATTGTTGGATTAAGGGGTCCAATTTACGAAACCGTGCCTCGGGAGTGGATGGAAAACATAGTCACCTAGTCCATGCCTAAAAAATCTTACAGCATCTCATGGAACTCAAAAATGCTACTCCGTTAGGTTTTTATGTCCTCAGGAGCAATTGGCCAAGAGTCCCCGAAATGGTTTGGGATGCGACTTGCAACTGGGCATATAACGAATATCGAGACTCGGATTGAGGAACCATCGACTCTGATAGATTACAGGGATAAGATTTCATCTAGATCACCCCTCACTCATGGGTTCCATTCCTCATAAGTTTCTTTAATCATCGATTTTGAGAACTAGTATTTTTCTCAGTTTGAAGCAATGCATCATTTGGATTAAGGGTCCAATTTACCAAACTATGCCTCGGGAGCGAATGGATAATTTGGTCACCTAGTCCAAGCCTAAACAAGCTTGCATCATCTCATGGAACTCAAAAGTCTTGCTCCATTATTCTTTTATGCCATGAGTGAGAATTGGCCAAGAGTCCCCGAAATGGTTTGGGATGCGACTTGCAACTAGGCATAAAACAAAAACCGAGTCTCGGATTGAGGCACCGTCATCTCTGTTGGATTCCTAGCATATGATTTTAACTAGAGTACTCCTCACTCCTTGTTCCAACCCCTCGGAAGTTGTTTTCTTCATCGATTTCGATAACTACTACTTTGCTCAGTAAGAAGCAATGAAATATTTGGATTTAGGGGTCCAATTTACGAAACCATTCCCCAGGAGAGGATGGACAATGTGGTCACCTATTCCATGCCTAAACAAGCATGTAAAATCTCATGGAGCTCAAAAATGCTGCTCCTCTAGGCTTTTATGCCCCGAGGAGGAATTGTCAAGAGTCCCTGAAATGGTTTGGGATGCGACTTGCAATTGGGAATAAAACGAAAACTGAGACTCGGATTGAGGAACTATCGACTCCAGTGGATTCCTGAGATAGGATTTCAGCTAGAGCACCCCTCACTCCCAGGTGCCATGCCTCAGAAGTTGCTTTACTCATTGATTTCGAGAACTATTGTTTTGCTTAGTTTGAAGAAAAAAAACATTGTTGGATTAACGAGTCCAATTTACGAAACCATGCCTTAGGAGTGGATGGAAAATATAGTCACCTAGTCCACACATAAAAAATCTTGCAGCATCTCACAGAACTCAAAAATGTTGCTCCATTAGGTTTTTATGCCCTCAGGAGCAATTGGCCAAGAGTTCCTGAAATGTTTTGGGATGCGACTTGCAACTGGGAATATAACGAATATCGAGACTCGGATTGAGGAACCATGGAATCCGATGGATTCCTAGGATAGGATTTCATCTAGAGCACCCCTCACTCACGGGTTCCATGCCTCAGAAGTTGCTTTAATCATTGATTTCCAGAACTAGTGTTTTGCTCAGTTTGAAGAAATGCAACATTTGTATTAAGGGTCCAATTTACCAAACCATGCCTCGAAAGTGGATGGATAATTTGGTTTCCTAGTCCATGCCTAAACAAGCTTGTATCATCTCACAGAACTCTAAAATGTTTCTTTGTTAGTCTTTTATGCCCTGAGCGGGAATTAGCCAAGAGTCCTCGAAATGGTTTGGGATGCGAATTGCAACTGGGCATAAAATGAAAACAAAGTCTCGGATTGAGGAACTGTCATCTATGTTGGATTCCTGGAATAGGATTTTAGCTATAGCACCCCTCACTCTCGGCTCAACCCCTCGGAAGTTGTTTTTTTCATCGATTTCGATAACTAGTGCTTTGCTCAGTAAGAAGCAAATTCAAGCAATGCAACATTTGGATTTAGGGGTCCAATTTACGAAACCATGCCTTGGGAGTGGATGGAAAATGTGATCACCTAGTCCATGCCTAAACAAGCATGCGGAATCTCATGGAGCTCAAAAATGTTGCTCTGATAGGCTTTTATGCCCCGAGGAGGAATTGCCAAGAGTCCCCGAAAAGGTTTGGGATGCGACTTGCAACTGGGCATAAAATAAAAATTGAGACTCGTATTGAGGAATCGTCGACTCCAATGGATTCCTAGGATAGGATTTCAGCTAGAGCACCCCTCACTCCCGGGTGCCATGCCTCGAAAGTTACTTTACTCATTGATTTCGAGAAATAGTGTTTTACTCAGTTTGAAGCAAAAAAAACATTGTTGTATTAAGGGGTTCATTTCACAAAACTATGCCTCAGGAGTGTATGGAAACTATAGTCATCTATTCCATGCCTAAACAATCTTCCAGCATCTCACGGAACTCAAAAATGTTGCTCTATTAGGGTTTTATGCCCTCGGGAGCAATTGGCGAAGAGTCCCCGAAATGGTTTGGGATGTGACTTGCAACTGGGAATATAACGAATATCGAGACTCAGATTGAGGAACCATCGACTCTGATGGATTCCTGGGATAGGATTTCATATAGATCACCCCTCAATCATGGGTGCCATGCCTCAAAAGTTGCTTTAATCATTGATTTTGAGAACTAGTGTTTTGCTCGGTTTGAAGCAATGCAACATTTGGATTAAGGGTCCAATTTACCAAACTATGCCTCAGGAGAGGATGGATAATTTGGTCACCTATTCCATGCCTAAACAATCTTGCATCATCTCACGAAACTCAAAAATGTTGCTCTGTTAGTCTTTTATGCCCTAAGCGGGAATTGGTCAAGAGTCCCCGAAATGATTTGGGATGCGACTTGCAACTGGGCATAAAACGAAAATCGAATCTCGGATTGAGGAACCGTCATCTCTATTGGATTCCTGGTGTTACCGTCAGAAGTCACTCCCAGATTGCTTGCAGGAGCAGAGCCTAACGCCCATCAATTTTATGTCATGATAGTTTTAATGGGTGATCAAATGGGTAGAGACTCAGGAAGATATCGCTCTAACTTGGGGGACTGGGTCCGGTATGTAAGGAACAAAGGAGTTCTTGATCTAACTTCAATCAGTGAGTTGATTTTAAAGATGATAAGGTTGAAGACTTAATGAGAGGAGTGAGCAAACTACCTCAGGCAACAGGTCGTTCAACAGCTTGTAGAAGAAACACTTTGAATGCAAGATCCTCTTGGTTCAGGGCTTCGAGAAACTGAAAGGGGGACTTGATTGGATCCTCCAATTCCAAGTCATTCGGCGCTAATAAAATCACAGGGACCAATTAGAAACAATGCAACTGTTATAGTGATCCAACCTACATCATCCTATAATAGTTACAACTCGATTGGATCCTCCAATTCTGAGCTGCTCTAACACAGTGTAAACAAAGAAGTGAAAGAAACTGACATTCATAAGGCAAGAAGTCTCAAGAGTCCATGCATAACCAGAATAACAGTGCTTCATTAAATTTTTTTCAACTGGGAGCCTCGCTCAACCATCGATGATTAGAAAATACAAGGACTGAGTCTATATACTCAGGAAAATTCGCCTAACAGAGGCGTGCTCAGTCATCCATGGCGTGGTGTCCCTTCAGTCAAACTCGGACGAGTATTCTTCGTCAGACGCCACCTTAACTGTGCATGGCTCCTACAAGGGGAGTAGTTGAGCCATTAAGTGTCGAGTTAGTGTGTGCAGACCTCTCTGGTTAGTTTAGGACTTCGACATGGCTTGTTTGGAAAAATCGGTACACAGGACACTCTCGGGCAAACAGCTTGCCAGAACCTCCATACCTTATACTTAATGAGCGAGGAGAGGTTTCAACCACCCCCTCTCACCTTCATTTACTCCAAGCGAGAAACAGGATTGAGATTGAATTAGATGGCACCTGTAGATCGTGATGATCCCTTCTGCGACTAAACTTGACGCCTTTGGCCCCTCTTGCACAGCTCTTTTTATTTCCCAAGTGACCACGGGCTGTGACTCTGCATTTATTCTCAAAGGCGCTTTCGGCGTTCATGAATAGGAAAGAGTTGATCCTTGCTTATCACAGTCACGATGAGCGAAACGCCGAGATAGCTTAATTGGGCACCATGTGTCCCTCTCAGATCTAACGGTCCTGAACTCACTCAACGATACAGTGGGCCCGGGTCCTGGACGCTCTTGGCACTTCACGTCTCGGGGATATGAAGGAACTGCTCCTTGTGCTTCGGACTCGAGATGAGCGAAAAGGAAAGGAGCCTAATCGCGCACCACGTGTTCCCTTTGGATGGATGGCTGAGGTTGCTTCGTGATATTGCGGGCCCGACTCTGGGCGCTTTTCGGCGCTTCGAGGTTCAGATTTTCGAGATGAGGAACCTTTACATTTTGAACTCTCGAATGCTGATATGCCGACGTGATTAGATCTCGCGCAACGTGTCCTTTGGATGGATGGCTGCTATCCTTCCCTGCATGCAATATAGGCGCTATCCATCGCACTAATCTCGGCGCAAATCTGCTAACCACGATTTCCCACCAACCGTCGATCTACTCCTATGTATGAATCTAGACCGTCGACAATATAATTTCACCCGCTTACTTGCTTGGAAGCCTGAAGCGGGATTTTTCCACGCTGCGCTTGGGCGCTTCTCGTGCAACTAGCAGACCTGAATACTCTTGTGCCCAGAACAAGAATTGTTACTAACATTAGGCTCCATGGGGGATAGAGTCATCCCTGTGATGCTCTAAGGACTCATTTTGCAGTTCCAGTGCCTTGTTGTTGGGCCATGTGGTCATTTATTTAAAACTTAAAGACGGAAAGAAAAATGATATTTACAACCACGAAAGAGCCATGTGCGGCTCAAGAGAAAAATCTTTTTAGGAAATTCCCACTCACAGGGCCATGGAAATCTTCTTGATCTTTCAAATCCCATAACCTGTAGGTATTATTCGAGAATACTTCGAAGACTTTGAAAGGCCTGATCCACAGGGCTTCGAATTTTCCATGCTTGCCTTTATCTTGTTTAGGAGCATCCCATTTAAACACTAGGTCTCCTATCTGAAACTCTTCCTTCTTGGCCTTCTTATTAAAAACCTGCTTGATCCTTTGTTGATGGTCCTGAATTCTGCCCATTACCTGCTCCCTGGCCTGTTGGACTTCCACTAACTGATGAATTCTTCTGATTATGTCATCAGGTTCCTCTCGATGATCCTGGAGGAATTTTTCTACAGGAATGGCTAAATGAGACGGAAAAACAGCCTCTGCTCCATAGACTAATTGGAAAGGAGAGATGCCTATAGATCTCTTCGTGGTCACTCGATCAGCCCATAGAGAAAATTTCAGTCTTGAATGCCAGGCCTTCTTGTTGTCTTCCAACAGTCTTTTGATGATACTTATCAGGCTTTTGTTGGAGGATTCTTCTAAACCATTTCCCTGGGAATAGTATGGGGTGGAGTGAATTAGTTTGATCTCGAATTGCTCACAGAACTTGGCTAACGGCTCAGCCCTGAAAGAGGTTGCGTTATCAGTGACAATCTTACTTGGGCAGCCGAATCTTGTGATGAGGTCTTCCAGGAATCCAATTATTAACTTGTGGGAAGCATTCCTGGTGGAGATAGCTTCAATCCACTTTGTAAAGAAATCTGTAGCAGTCAGGATCCATCTGTGTTGCCCACTAGAAGCGGGGTGAATTTCTCCAATGAAATCTAGGCCCCATTGCTGGAAAGGTCATGAAACAACCACAGGATTTAACAACAAAGACTTGATCTGTTGTTTTCCTGCAAATATTTGACATTTGATGCAGGCTTTGACCCTTTTGCATATGTCAGTGAACACGGTGGGCCAGTAGTATCCAGCCCTGAGGATTTTGTAGGCTGTGGTTTTCTAGAAATGATTCCCTCCACATAGGCTGTCGTGAAATTCAACCATGATCCTGTCAGCCTCTTGCAGATCTACACATTTCAAAAGCATCCCCAAGGGGTCTTTCCAATATAAAACTTGATCGATAAGGCAGTATCTGACTGCTTTGAGCTTCAGAGATTTTTCCTTGTTTTTTTGCAGGCCGTCTGGAGGCCGCAACTCTTGCAGAAAATATATGACATCCTTATACCAGGGACATCGAGCCAATGGGGGCTCCCTTTGAGGGTCTATTTCAGACAGTCGATCCGGCTGAATTCCCGAGAATTCGTTGATGAAACTTACCCAAAAAGCTAGGCAATTTGCTTCAGCCAACAACTTGGCTAAACCTTGACCTTTGATCAATTTGGTAGGCTTTATTTCTAGGTCAAATTCCAGAATCTTGGCTATCCATTTACTCCTCCTCCCGTCTATGTCAGGCTGAATAAGAACGTCTTTAACAGCAGCTGAGGGGACATAGGCAATGATTTTTGACTGCAGGAAATAGGTTCTAAAGGCCTTAAGAGCCTTTACCAGGACATAGGCTTGCTTCTCCATAGTGTCATACCTGACTTCGGAATCCCTCAATGCTCAGCTGAAATAGGCAATAGGCTGCTCTAGCCCAACCTCGTTTGTCTGTAATAAAACAGCAGCCACCATGTCAGGTGAGGCAAAGGAGAAAATAAGGAAATCTTTTGAGTAATCGGGACTGATAAGCACAGGGGCTTCATCCAAGGCCTTCTTTATTTACTCAAAGGACTTTCATGATTCATAAGTCCACCTTACTTCATTTTCCTTCCTTAACATGGTTGTTATAAGTTTTACCTCCTCAGCAAAGTTAGGAACAAATATCCTCAAAAAATTAATCTTGCCAAGGAAAGATTGGACCTCCTTCTTGGATCTCAGGATGGATAAGGCTCGTATTGCCTCAACTCTACTAGGATCGATCCTGACTCCTTCCATTGATACTATGTGGCCTAGTAACTTTCCCTCCTGCATGGCGAACAGAGATTTCTTGGGGTTTAATGAAATGCCAAAACTCCTCCATTTCAAGAAAACCTTTCTGAGATGACCACAGTGTTCTTTATCAGATTTTGAAAATACTGTTATGTCATCCAGATAGATGACCACAAATTTATCCTTTTCCCCAATGAAAGCTATATCCATGGCACTTTGAAACGTTGCCCCTGTATTCATCAATCCAAAAGGCATTTTGGCATACATGAATGTGCCCCATGGAGTGGTAAATGTCGTCCTTTCCCTGTCCTCAGGTAGAAAAGAGATTTGGTTGTAGCCAGAGAAACCATCGATCATGGACATCCTGGATGCTCCCGTTACCCTCTGCAATATATGTTCCATTTTTGGTAAGGGGTAGTTATCCTTCTGCGAGCTCCTGTTCAGGTTTCTGAAGTCTACACAGAGTCTGATTTCTCCGTTCTTCTTCCTTACTAGGACCAAGTTGGCCACCCACCCTGAGTATCTCAGTGGTATGATGATTTGGGCCTATAGCAGCTTCTTCACTTCCCTCTCCATGATAGGCAGTAGAATAAGATTGGTTTGTCTTAGCTTTTGCCTAAATGGCTTTGTTTCCCTTTTCAACGGGATTTTATGCTCAATGACAGAAGTGTTATATGTTTTGAGATCTTCATAGGTCCAGGCAAAAACATTAGCAAATTCCCTTAAAAGTCCAGCGTATTCAACTCTCTGCTCCTTTGTCAGACTTCTTGACAATTTGACAAACTTGGGTTCACTCTCAGTGCCAATGTTGCACTAAATAGTATCAGCGCCATCCTCCGAGATTTCCCCTTTTAATGACACATCATTTCTATCAAAAACCCTTTCCAAAGGAACCAGTCCCCTTGGAATATGGTTGTTGGGGAGCTGCACAATGTTACGCTCTGCA
This sequence comes from Picea engelmannii, assembly GCA_009831015.1. Taxonomy (NCBI): domain Eukaryota; kingdom Viridiplantae; phylum Streptophyta; class Pinopsida; order Pinales; family Pinaceae; genus Picea; species Picea engelmannii. The sequence continues at coordinate 96,927 of ML801068.1, forward strand.
ATTCTACTCAAAAATTTACTCCCATCAAGCTCTTCTTTAGAGACAGAGTCTTGGTCGATATGCATCTCTGAAAATTCTTCGACAGTCTCCAAGAATCTCTTGATCTCAAGATCATCCTCGAATACCTTCCAATGTTTAACATTGTCAGGTATGGAGGGCCTGTATTTTACTTCTACATCGTATCTGAATTTGGGCGGCAAGGGCACTTTGAAATTGCTTGCTGATGTAGCCAAGGAATCTGCCACTGTGTTCTTCTCTCTTGGGACGAAAGAAATGTTGAATGCTGAGAAGAAATTGTCAATTAAGTCCCATACCTCATTTATGTAGCTTCTGAGTCGAGGATGCTTAGCCTGATAAGCGTTTCTGATCTGCTGGACCACCAACTCTGCATCTCCGAACACTGCTACCTCCTGAATTCCCATTTCCTTTGCGGCTCTTAATCCTAGGCCAAGAGCTTCATATTCTGCCACATTTTTGGTAGATTCAAATTCTAATTTGTATGACAGAGATATGGTTTCCTGAGCAAGTATCACAAAAAACACCCCAGCACCAGCGCCTTCCCTGGAAAAGGCTCCATCAAAGAACATTTTCCAGACGGGGGTGATGGAGGGAGGAAATTTATGGGAAGTGGTGGGCGGATTTTTGAGTTTCAGAGGAGGCTCGGGAGCATTAGTGAGTTGTAGTACACTGGAACCCAAATCAGTGTCCAAGGAAAAAATGGGATGGTTGGTAGGGTTGGTTTCATCACTGATTATATAGGCCAGTTGGGCTTCCCTATATAACCTCCTATGTTCTCCTCCAAACACTGGGATAGTAGCATATGTGAGGTCCATCTGCAAAGTTCCCCCCAGTCTTTTTATCCAAGATCTTGATAACAACATACCGAACTTGGGGGGGACATTAGCCACTACAACATCCATGACCACACTCTTCATGGGCAACTGAAACAAGGTCACGACCAGGTCTTTGATAACTCCTAGAGATTGAACTTTCCTGGAGTCAAAGGAATAGAGGTCATGATAGGCTCGGGTGACTTCTAGCCCTAACTCTTCCATGACAGTTTTGGGCATGAGGTTGTGCGAAGCCCCTGAATCCATCAGGCAGTTATGCAACACCTTATCATGTATATTCAAAGAAGTGTAGAAGGGAGGGGATGAGTCATTCCTGTCTTCTACCATAGGACCTAGAATAACTGTAGGCTTTTCATCTTGCAAATTTATGGAGTCTGTGGGAAGGCATGAGACCTCAGATTGTAAAAGCTCAAAGAAGCATTTCTTGAACCCTTCATGTTTAACAATTCGGTTAGGGGCACAGGGATTCTGATTTTTTGTATTTCATGCTCGAAATTAAAAGAAGATGTAAGCTTCGGGATTTCTCTTATTTTGGGAACATGACTTTGGACTATGGGAGAGAGGGGTCAGGTCTTCTTACCTCTGTGACTATTTGCTCCTTCATTGGCAGGTTTCTCTGTTCTAGTGAACTACTCAGGAACATCAGGTGCTATTGTCTTTTTCTTGGACCTCAAGTCATACCTGCCTTGGCTGCCACTAGCCTTGTCTCCCTTGTTCAATTCATTTAGCTGACCATCCATGAGAGACTCCTCATATGTCGATTGAGTGAGATGAGGAAAAGGAGGAGTGTCTCTGAAGCAATGGATTCCAGGATCAAGCTCATCTGTTTCCCCTTCATCCTCCTCGGCCACAAAATTGTTTTGAAAAGGGGCTTGAATTTTCTGGTCTTCTCTGTCTCTTCCCCTCTCTCTTTGCATAGTCGGGGAAGCAACATTGTTTGGCCTCCTGAAACATCTTGTGTTTTCGGCGTTTTGAGGGCCCTTGTATGCTTGCCTCCCTTCCACCTTCATTCTCTCCATCTCTGCGGACAGAGTCTTCACCATCTTAGTCAGTTCATCCACTTGAGGGTGGGGCACCGATGGGCCAGAAGTTGAGGCTTCAGATCTTCCCTTTCTCCTGTCTGCGTCAGCCTTGCTCCTCAGTCTATCAACTGCTAATACATTAGATTCCACCTCTATGGCCACATCTTGCATTTGAACCAAGGAGGTGGCTCTTCTTTCTCTCAATAAAGAAATCTTGGCCGAGGCTTCTGAGGGTTTTATTTCAGCAAGAATTTTATTATACATCTTATCGAATCTTTTGGAGAAGTCAGAGACATAATCTCCTTCCATCTTCTTCAAAGATCTGAACTCTGTCATGTAATACATGAAATCCTTCCTATCTCCCCACTGCCTTAGGAAAGCACTATCTAGAGCTTCGATCCCAGTAATAGATTCGAGGGCCAACCCTCTAAACCACTTCCTCACCTCACCATCCAGACTCTGGATGAAAACTCTCATCCATACATCTTCATTTTCAATGTTCAGGTTGTCTGCATAACTATAGAAAGCAACCAGGTGCTCCTCCACAGTTATGTTCCCTTCCCCAGTGAACTTGGGCGTATACTTCAAGTAATCTCAAGCAGGGAGAGGATTCATAGGATGGGGTAGGATTAAGGGGGCATATCTGGCAGTGACTATGGAATCCATTCTATTTAGAGGGGGATTAGCACCAGCCATAGGAATATTAGGTGGAGGAGAACTTGGAGGAGAAGGAGTGTGAACAGGGGATATCAGGAAGGAGCCTCTGAGTGGAATGGGAAACAATAAGGGATTTAGGGAGAAGGTTAATGGGCTTAAGTCAGTGGACGCTCCTCTTTGTGCAAAAGCTGCAATAGTAACAATAGGAGGAGTGGTAAAGCTAGGAGTGGGGAAATCTTCTGTGGTCCTGGGTCTACGCCAAGGTACAGTTTTAGGGGAGAGGGGAGTGACAAGGATTTGACCTTCCAATCCGAGACCAGGAGGGGAAAACTCAGCAGGAACACTCCTGAAATTTAGGAAATGGGAAACTTCAGAAAAAGATCCGTCAAGAAACTAAGGAGGAGAAAATGGAGTTCCTAGAGAAGGATATGGTGGAATACCTGGTTCGACGGTGGAAGCTTCTCCTTCAAAGGACTTTCCTTTTCTGAGAACCACCTCTGGATTAGTTTCAGGTCTAGCTAGAGGCAACTTTGGATGGGACCGCGTGCGCCTGCCTCTGAAAGCCACAATTAACATGGTAGGTTCGCCACAGTGGAGTCATCACAATGGAGTCGCCAGGTGCATAGTAGCAATCTTCAAAGGCTCTGATACCTGATGCACCTTCAGAATCAGAGGCCAAATGTCGTTCAATCCTGGGGAAAATTTTCAACTTCGTCCCCGGCAATGGCGCCAGAAATGTTAGCGTCAGAAGTCACTCCCGGATTGCTTGCAGGAGTAGAGCCTAACGCCCATCAGTTTTATATCACAATAGTTTTAATGGGTGATCAAATGGGTAGAGACTCAGGAAGATATCGCTCTAACTTGGGGGACTAGGTCTGGTATGTAAGGAACAAAGGAGGTCTTGATCTAACTTCAGTCAGTGAGTTGATTTTAAAGATGAGCAGGTTGAAGACTTAATGAGAGGAGTGAGCAAACTACCTCAGGCAATAGGCCGTTCAATAGCTTGTAGAAGAAAAACTCTGAATACAAGATCCTCTTGGTTCAGGGCTTCGAGAAACTGAAAGGGGGACTTGACTAGATCCTCCAATTCCAAGTCGTTCAGTGCTAAGAAAATCATAGGGACTGATTAGAAACAATGCAACTGTTACAGTGATCCAACCTACATCATCCTATAACAGTTACGACTCAACTGGATCCTCCAATTCCGAGCTGCTCTAACACAGTGTAAACAAAGAAGTGAAAGAAAATGGCATTCATAAGGCAAGAAGTCTCAAGAGTCCACGCATAACCAGAATAACAGTGCTTCATTAAAGTTTTTTCAACCGGGAGCCTCGCTCAACCATCGATGATTACAAAATACAAGGACTGAGTCTATATACTCAGGAAAATTCGCCTAACAGAGGCGTGCTTAGTCATCCAAGGCTTGGTGTCCCTTCAGTCAAACTCGGATGAGTATTCTTCGTCAGACACCACCTTAACTGCGTGTGCAAACCTCTCTAGTTAGTCAAGGACTTCGACATGGATTCTTTGGAAAAATCGGTACACGGGACACTCTCGGGCAGGCAGCTTGCCAGATCCTCCATACCTTATACTTAATGAGCGAGGAGAGGTTTCAACCACCCCCTCTCACCTTCATTTACTCCAAGCGAGAAACAGGATTGAGATCGAATCAGATGGCACCTGGAGATCGCGATGATCCCTTCTGTGACTAAACTCGACGCCTTTGGCCCCTCTTGCACAGCTCTTTTTATTTCCCAAGTGACCATGGGTTGTGACTCTGCATCTATTCTCAAAGGCGCTTTCGGCGTTCGTGAATAGGAAGGAGCTGATCCTTGCTTATCATAGTCGCGATGAGAAAAACGCCAAGATGGATTAATTGGGCGCCACACGTCCCTCTCAGATTTGACGGTCCTGAACTCACTCAACGATACAGTGGGCCTGGGTCCTGGACGCTCTTGGCACTTCGCATCTCGGGGATATGAAGGAGTTGCTCCTTGTGCTTCGAAGTCGCGATGGGAGAAAAGGCGAGGAGCCTAATCATGCACCACGTGTTCCCTTTGGATGGACGGCTGAGGTTGCTCTGTGATATTGCGGGCCTGACTCTGGGCGCTTTTTGAAACTTCGGGGTTAGGAGTTTCGAGATGAGGAACCTTTACCCTTCGAACTCTCGAATGCCAATATGCCGACGTGATTAGATCTTGCACCACGCGTCCTTTGGATGCACGCCTGCTATCCTTCCTTGCATGCAATATAGGCGCTATCCATCGCACTAATCTTGGCACAACTCTGCTAACTGTGATTTCTCGCCGACCATCGATCTGCTCCTATGGATGAATCTAGACTGTCGACAATATAATTTCGCCCACTTACTTGCTTGGAAGCCTGAAACGGGATTTTTCCGCGTTGTGCTTGGGCGCTTCTCGTGAAACTAGTAGACCTGAATACTCTTGTGCCCAAAACAAGAATTGTTACTAACACTTGGCATAGGATTTTAGCTATAGCACCCCTCACTCCAAGTTCCAACCCCTCGGAATTTTTGTTTTCATCGATTTCGATAACTAGTGCTTTGCTCAGTAAGAAGCAATGCAACATTTGGATTTAGGGGTCCAATTTACGAAACCATGCCTCAGGAGCAGATGGACAATGTGGTCACCTAGTCCATGCCTAAACAATAATGTAGAATCTCATCGAGCTCAAAACTGATGTTTCGTTAGGCTTTTATGCCCCGAGGAGGAATTGCCAAGAGTCCCCGAAATGGTTTGGGATGCGACTCGCAATTGGGCATAAAACGAAAACCGAGACTCGGATTGAGGAACCGTTGACTCCGATGGATTCCTGGGATAGGATTTCATTTAGATCACCCCTCACTCTCGGGTTCCAAGCCCTCAGAAGTAGTGGACAATTCTGATGTGGACAATTTTGCATGGAGGCATTTCTCCCAGACCTCTTCATGAAAGATTGTGAATCTATGGTGCATGTACAAATATGTGAGATGTGGGTTTATGATAATATTTTTAATTTTCCAATAACATTCTCCATTGACCTTGTGTAAACCATTCCTTTTGGTGTTTGTTGCACTAAGTGTAAAGAACAACGTTGGAGAATTATAAGACGTAAATTAGGTATGCACTATTTTTTACCTCTTTATTACCTTTTATTTTAATTGTATCCATATTTTGTATTGATCAAATGCGGAATTAACCCGAAACTAATGCCATTAGACAAAAACTCAATCCTAAGGTCAACTAAAAATAAAAAACAACACACGCTAATTAATTTAGGAGTCAAGCATGAAAACAAACCTTCTCACAAAGAAGCGCTAGTTGGTGATGGAATCCAACATCGCATAATCAATATGTGAAGGGGCTGAGTTTCGATGGGTGGGAAAGTTACATTGACAACCTGCTTAACGAACTAATGCCTTGGTGCAAGTTACCTCACCGATCAGTGGGCAACCCTCCAAGGAGTCTAAGTGAGTCTAGCCAACGTCGGTCCCAGGTACAACACCACCTTCCCTATGATGTCACCTGTTGTAGGAAGTCTAAAATATTATGGACTCTATGGTACCACCTACTATACCAAAGCAGAGGGGGGACAGTCAACATTCGACACCAAGACCAACAAAGCAGGGTTGATTACTCTGAGGGCCCCAATGCGACCTCGTGATTGACCCTTGTGTTAGAAGGGCTTCCCAAAATCAGTGATATAGCAACTGGATTTCACTCCCTAACTCAAGGCTTTATGTTTGTTTAGCAGGTTTGGAAATTTATTCTCACAATCCCATTCCAAATCTCTACACCTAAGCTAAGATGGGTTTGAAGAGCCCTAGAAAAGTTGCTAGATAAATTTTAATTAGCACTTGATTTTAGGTTTTTGTTACTCAAAGGAGTGGTCGTGAAACTGATGAAATTTCGACTCAACTCTTTAAACCATGCAAGAGGAAAATGAAATGCAAGAAATTCAACTTCGATGAAAACTAGCTATGGGAAGGAGAAAAAGGTTTTAAGCAAAGAAATAATCTCTTGATAGATTACTATGTGTATAGTACTGCAAAATGACCCAAATTTTAAAAATACCATGCAAATACATGCATATGCATGCCAGGTACATCATCTAAAGATTAATCACCATGAATATTCATCACTTGATTTGCAGGGGTAATACAATACATTATCTTGTTCATGGTTTTAATCACAAGTATCCCATGGATGAAGATAGGCTTGTATTCCCTCATGAGTTTATGTTTGTCATTGTACTCATGGTAAGTGGTAAGCTGCATTGACTACTAAGTTGAGAGTTTAGTTTACTATCATATCTTCACTTTAACCACAAATCTATCAAATATTTAACTGACATATCTTCATCTTAATCATAAATTAATTAATCTATGACAGGGATAAAAAACTAAAAAGTGCAAATTTATATTTCAATGTTTTTAACCAAATATTGTAGGACAACTATACCTAAAAATTTGCTCTATCATTATTCCTAATGGGAAGTTATGGAGTATAGAATCACATAAATTTGTCTATCATTATTCCTAATGGGAATTTATGGAGTATATAATCACATATATTTCCATATTTGTTCATTGCATGCATGTTTAGAGGTGGGCTTATGATGTACATTGTTTATTATCTTACCCATTACTACCTTGGATTCAAGACCTTCCAACTCTCTGGCTCATAAATTGAATATTCTCTACATGTTATGTTTATATTTAAGATGCATTTTCCAGATTCTATATTCTATGTCAAATTAGATTGCAATGTTACAGATTGAGGACATCACATGGTTGAGGACTTGTTGAGGACTTGGTGGGGGGTTTATTTCCTTAATTAGCCACAACCTCAAAGGGCCAATGCCCATGAGGATTTTCGTCAAATGTACCTAGTAGCCTTCCTTGATTGAATACTTGATGGAGGGTGCTCCCCTTCTTAATACAAACATGCATAGTCTATCTTAGATGGAATTAAAGTGTGTTCCATAAGGATTTAGGTCCTAGTGTGTTGGTGGATTTTATAACCTGTGATTTCCTCTCTACAAAAATCTCACCATGAACCCAAAACCACATTGGATAGAAGTGCATCGAGAGGTTTACTAACGCTAAGGGTTAAAACTATGCTAGTGTGGGAAGGAAGAGGATGCTTACTTAGTTGTTGTACGGTGCTTACCCAACATATTATTCCTAAAGGTTTGTGGCTGCAAGGGAGGTACATGTGGGATCCCTATTTTCTAGCAGTGTGAATGTATAGATAAGATATAAATTGGGGCAAAGAAAAATATCTATATTGTATTTGTTAGATATATTAAAGAAGAAAGATGTTTAATGCCCTCAATGTGTAATATGAAAGTTATTTTTCAATCAAATAGAATATTCTGGCATGGAAAAATTCTTTGTATGATGGCATTAATTATCTAGAAGTGAGTTATTTAAGTTTTCCTATATATTGGATAGTCATGCTATGTCATTGAAGAGATTTAAAAGGGAAGAAATGATGGAATCATCGAATAAGGAATTGCAGACCCACAAGGTCAATACAACAGTAACCTTGATGACTTCTTGATGAAACACCATGATTATAATACCTATGTCCAAGAGGAAGCAAATGATCCAAATCTGAAGCTCTATCAAGAAGAATTGTAGGGTGATGTCTCTGAAGGACAATTTCGTTGCAGAAATAATGAGGATAAATGGAACATGGAAGAGAACTCTAAATGTAAAGAAGGAAGAAATGGATACAAAGAGCATAGCACGAATATTGCATACCAAGAAGAACAAGACTACAACACCCCTGATATGTGTTTAGGTCTGGATTTATGTTCTAGAAAGAAAAGAGGCAGATCATATTTGTTATGTTTTGATGAAACACGAGAATTTGAGAATGATAACCAGGAGGAGAAGAAGTCTGAAATTTATCATCTGGAAGGCTTGTTGTAGGTATGTCGTGGTAAGGGTGAATATACTTTGGGAAAAGACCTGGATGTTCTCATCTACCAGTATCTCCATGGGCATGATACTCGGCAATCATTTCAACAACTGAGGCAAAGTTGTTACCCCTGCACTTTAGAGGATGAGAACAACTGCATTATTAGTAGCCTCATCATTGATCATAAGCACAAATGTTATTAGGACTTCCATATTATTAAAACATCTTTGTTGGCTATCAGAATTTGTAAGTGTTGCAAAACATCTTAATGGGAGAAGCTATAAGCTATGTCTTTCTGGGGTAGTAGGTTTTGGGTTAACTTTATTTAGAGTGAAAGGGCTGCCTTCTCCTGTCCAGAAAGGGGATGTTATCTATATTGATTAAGATTACTACAAGTCTTGGAATTTTATAGAGATTAGTGATGTATACAGATTTGTTGAGGTTTTAAGAGAGATTCTGAGTGGAAGAAAAGAATATGACATGGATTTTGATCCACCCAACACTATCAAATGGGTAGTTCCCCTGATTAGCCAGGCAACGGTTATTCTATATGGAAGTTTGGAGAAATTGGGCTTTGTCAGTCCCTTGATAGCCAAACTTGTTCTTTTCTTGAAATCCATCATTCAACCTATGTTGGAGCAACCACTGTCCTTGTCTGCATTTTGTCTAGCATTAGAGCATTGGCTTTGTGCTTAGCATGGTATTTAGTATTTAAAATAGGCATATGATTTTGGCAGGAGTCAATCAGAGATGATTTTTCTTGGACTTGGACATGCATTCCCCTTTTCAGTTTAATTTTGTAATGTAAGTGCCAAGTGGATAGATTATCCCTCCATTTTTCTTGTTGTAATTGTGTTTGCCTTTGTTGAAAGTGTCCATTATTGTCATATAACGTTTTCGGGTGAAGTGTACTTATATTAGGGAGTTAATCTCTTCTGGAAAAAGAGGTGGATAGGTTATTTTACTCTCCTTCTGAATACAGATTAGAGTTTTTTTATTCATTCACAAAGTCACACCTTAGAGGCATTTCTAGTCATGGAAATCTACCTTTCCTTCTGTCATTTCTAGGGCTAAGGCACTCGACCTCTTTATCCTCTTTCTGCACCCTCTTTCTCCTTTATTCGCGACCTCTCTCTCCTGGTTTGTCCACGCCCTAGTCTTTATCCTCTCTCTACGGCTTCTTTCTCCATCTATGGTCGGTATGTTGTCATAGGGATATCACCAGTCCTCTTTACTATTGTGAGGATATGGATCAACGTATATTGGGTGCGGGGATATGACATATGGCCACGGGCATGCAGGGATGTGGGGGTATGGATCACGCGGCTGGGATATACATACACAAATGGGCTTCGTTTTTGTTAAAATGTTTTAGGTTTTGTTATTTATTTTTTTATTTTTTAATTTATATATTTAGAATATATAAATTATATATATATATA
>ML801068.1:106878-119099 GCA_009831015.1 Picea engelmannii
ATAGTGGGTCTAATGGTTAAGAACATGTGTTTTCTCCTAAGAGGTCACAAGTTCAAATCTAGAGGGGGGTAGGGTATTTATACCTCCATAGACTTTACGAGTCAAATCATTGAGTGGAGGGGATCCCTTGTCCCACAAAAAAGGGGGTCCCATACAACAATTTGGTGTTTATCTTGTTATTAGAGCTAAATTTAAACAGGGATTTTGTTTATCTTGTTGATATTGACATCCTTTTGTATGAGATGGTCAATGACAATGGTTAGTACGACCTAGAAGGCAGATTGAAAACATTATGGGTTAAAAATTTTTGATTAATGTATTGTCATATAAGCTGCATATCAATATAAATTTAGTTGATTTACCAAAAGAATGAATTTATGTATTTGCAAAAACCTTTTTATAAATATTTTTATTCACCAAATTTCATCTCATTTTAAAAATATCTTTGTCTTTCATTAATCTTGGTATACAGGATAACAATCACAAACTAAACCCAATTAACACCGAGATTTATGTTGTTACAACTTATTAGTAATAGGTTTGTGTGCAAAGTGACCAAACACTCTTATAATAATTAGAGCAGGTTAGTGATTGCTAAGTTGTTGCGTGGAGGAGCCATCTGTCTATCTCACCAGGAGTCATCTGTCAATCTGCTGCGTGGAGAATTCATCCTTCAAACTCTGATTATTTGTGTGTGGAGGAGGTCGCATCTTCAAGCTACTGAAGAGTTCTGAAGGGGGCGCACTACATTGAAGGATCGTTGTTATTGTTAAGCTTCTGAAGAATTTGATGTTCACCAAAATTGCACGAGAGAGCAAGTCACCTCTGCGGATTTGATTATTGAATCGTTACCACCGTTTGCAAGGAATTTCTTGCAAATTGTCACATATTATAACTTCTAGAGCTTAAGGGAGGGCGCATATCACTGTTGTTACCGCCAATAGACCCTAAAACCTGTTGTCAAGAATCATTCATTGTCTTCTCTAGTGGTCACGTTCTAGCCAGATCATAGAAGATTTGTTGTATTAGATCGTAGGAGATTCACTGTCAGGAAAGAGGAATAGGAGCCTGTCGTGATCTGTTGTAAGCTTAGGATTTTATCACATCATCTCTAACCTTCAATGATTGCTAACCACTTGTGAATTTGAAGGAGCATAAATTTGGGTCATAATACACCTACCTAACTCCATCATCCCTCAAGTCAACACCGTGGACCAAAATCAATGAACATCACATCATTATCTATTTAAGACATCCTGAAAGATAATCATATCTCCATACACGACCAAGACAAGTGAATCACATCTATCAAATTCATAAAGATATAAATATGCACAAGTCACATACATCCTAAAATACCAATCTCATGGTATAGGTAACAACCCACATAATGTGATGAACAACATATGAAAATGATAATATCTCTCATGAACCTCAAAACCTATGGAAACTAAAACAACATGAACTAGGTCAATTCCATATTTTTGACAAAATCTTTATGCAAGAGTAACATCATGGTCAACGCCCTCTATCTAATATAATTTAGTAACCTTGGCCCTATAATGTATAACACTCACATTGGTTGTAATATTATAATTAATCACTAATTCCACAATAGGTTTTGGACCTGTCTCTATGGCATCCTACCATGAATTATATGCACATGCCTCCTCAATTATAGAAGGATAATCTAGCTTATTTCCTTAACCATGGGTGACATAACACTATCATTCAATAGTAAAATTGTTACATTTCATTGTAAGGCATCATGTGTACTGAGGGCTTGAGCCACCACAAAGGAAACATACTATTGGCACAGGGGTAGACCCAGGCTTCAACGCTCAAGAGCACACCAACAAAGCCCTAACTACTAGCCCTTTCGGCAACACCTGCGAAGCAGATGAAGTCTCACCCGAGGTAGAGGCAGGGGTGGTTCCAGGACTCGGGTGTCTGCAACCTTAGCTGGGACACAGATCTGTGATTATCTTTCTTATAGAACACTTAGCATCAGTTATTTTCTAGCATACATTCATTAATACACTTCACAGAAAGCATAGAGCACCATAGTAATTACTCAGATCTAGCACTTAGCAATGATAAACAAGTTATACTCAATAGATTAAGAACTTAGAATCTTATGTATCACATCTAGCATGCATTCATATCCCATAAGCACAAAGCATCAATAAATCTATCTAAACATATCAGAGCACTTAGCAAGAGAGAGACAAACACATCAACACAATACACCGAGTTACCGTGGTTCACCCCCACCCTGGGGCTATGTCCACAAAGTATTCTTTATATTATCTTGGTCAAGCAGTTATAGCACGGAGCTTCAATGACCCTTACCCTGCACAGGACAAGAGATCTGCGCAGCTCACTAGATCCTCTTTCCCCGGGTAGATCCAAGCACTAAGCCTTCTCACACTATGTGCACTCAGCACTGTTACATCACGCATAGAGTACAACATGCACAGAGCTCTTACAGTCACACAGACTTCTGATCACATAGATCCAACTTATGCACTAAGCCATTGACTAGACAGGGCCTCTTCTTACATGGCCTAGACCTCTATTTATACATAGAAAAAAGCCTAAACAATGGCCGACATCCCTTTCCCATTACAATATTCCCGAAAAAACCCAAAAAGGTTCCACAAAAGGTGGAGAGATCCCGTGATCTCCCCTTCGCTATGCGCTCCGTCTTCGATAGGCAGTCGAAGTACCAAACGGTCAACTATGACCAAGTATTCCTAAAAACTTGGTCAAGGGCCAACATGCCCCCAACACTCACCTGTGACTCATCCCGAGTCACTCTTCTCTGCATAACTCTGCCTCGAAGGCCTCAAGCTTCGCTCGAGCTGCTTCAACCCATTGCTTTGCTACTGCTTCTTGCTTGGAAAACTCCTAAATGAGTGCGTTACTAACTGATCCTTCTAAGTGCTTCTCTGCTGTGTTCACGACCTATTCCAGGTCTGTCCATTGGCTCTCAATCTCTAAGAATAGTTAACATGCCCTATCCTGCAAAGGTTGAAGTTGTTGCGTCACTTCCTTGACCTTACTCTAGATCATATGAATCTGCTGCTGCACGATGCGTTGTTTGTGGGACCTCTTCATTTTCTCTATGGTCGGTAGGGCCTTCAGTTGTACCTGTAACTTCTCGGCTTGGTACTTCACCTCCTGGAGCTGTGAATCCAATTTATGCAATTCAGGGTTCTCGAATAGGTTCTCATGTATCTGCACACTTCTACTACTTAATTGCTTACATTCTTCAGTGAGTGCCTTAATCCTTTCTATTGTACTTTGGGCATTCACTTCTCGTTGGTCATGTTCTTCTTGTGGAGTACTCGGTATAGCTTGGAGCTCTAGTTCTACTACTCTTTGTTGCAGTTGTTGACTGACTTCAACAAGCTTCGTTACTTGGCATTCTATGGGTTCTTCTGCCTTATGTTCTAAGCCAGTCATGGAGCAAAATGCTCTGTTGACTGCTTCTTCGATCCCGATTTTCTTCGTGAGAATTTTCTCCTTCTCCTTTTGGATCTTTGCACGTTCTTTATCAAACTTCTCTTGGATGGCCTCCTTCTCTTGTTGTGCAGCTTGGCGCTGCTCTATGATTTACTCATGTGCGTGCTTTAGGGCCTGGGTGGCTTGTGCTATTACTTCTTCTGCTTTCCAAAGGCGTACTTCGACTAGGTCGAAAATCCTACGAAGTTGAACTGACTCCTCTCCTGCTTCGGGTGTTCCTTCTGGCATATGCAAAGTGGAGACTACGCGGTTAGACTGGAGGGCTTGCTGTACTCCTTGGAGTTCAGTTTCAATTCTATTGTACATCATTTCTTGCTCGGCCTCCTGCTTTTCTGTGATCTCTTTTATAGCTTCATTCAAAGTCGCGAGGAAAAATCTGAAGTCATATGGATTGAGTGTGGTCTTCATCTTGGTCACGGTCACTTTGGATTTCTTCTTAACAGAAGACTTCAAGGGTGAACCTTTTATTTTCTTTAGAACTTCGACTTCATCTTCTAGTTGTTGTTCAACTTCTTCTAGGTCTTTGTCATTACCTTCTTCATCTGATGTGATGGAAGCTATCCTTACAGAGCAGCTATCCACATCTTGAACGTCTTCAGTTTTCTTGGTCTCCTTTGTCTTCTTTGTCTTCTGCGTCTTATTGGGCCCAGGTGTGTCTTGCGTAGCTTCTGGGCTGTTGATATCTGAAATATTCGCTGGATCTGCTGCAATGAGGAGGTCGGCTGACCATTCCTTGGTGATGTCTTCAAGGTCTTCTTCTGTCAGTTTATAATAGGACTGCAGCTATTCCTGGTGCTCATTAGCACGCGCAGTTAGTTATATGAAGTGGCGGTCCACACTGAACTTCATTAAGGGTCTGAATCTGTGGAGTGTGTTCGGAGTAATGCGAGGTGTGGCTTGTATCGTGGTCTTCAACTAAATGTAGTATCTATGAAAGAGGGCATTCGACTTCCATTGCTTGCTCATATCTGTCATGTTCCATAATGTACTGAACTTCATAGCCAATGGTTCAAATGGTAGGGTTTCAGGAAAAATGACATCCTCCGGCATCTCCCATGCTATGAAGGCGATCAGGATGAGAAGCCAGCTGAAGTGGAACTCATATCCTTGGTCTTGCACTTCTCTGCAATCCAATTTAATTTGATCTGCCAAGGACTTCGACCAGTTCATTTGGACTCCTTCTACGCATTTTCCTGCAAGATCAACTACAAACCCAGATACTTGCGTCAGTCTATTCTTGCGGAATAACTTTCCTGCTATCATCTGACAGGTGAGGCGCACTGCACCACTGTCAATAGAGGTTACCTTGTAACCTCGTGCACCTTTTTCAACATTTCCATAGGCCTCTTTAATATTCTGTGAAAGAGCACGATCTATGGTCTTTCCAGGGTAATAGTCTTGCAGGTCAAGGCCCTGCATTCTCAGCCCGGTGATCTGATTGATCAGCGTCGGATCAATCGTTATACACCGATTCAACTAGAGATATCCTCTATGGTAGCTCGCCAGTAACAATTTTACGCAAGCGTTCACCTCCTGGTGCCTACCAAAGTGTGGAATATTCATTACATTAAGTAAGGTGGACTGCGTAAGGTTCATCGTCCATTGTTGAGGGACGATCTTGGAATTCTTCCCCTTTGTCATCATCAGATACTTGTGTGGGGCAAGCATACTGTAGGTTTTCCAGTCACCAAGGTTGAAGTTGCAAAACTTCAATGTTGCGAGCTTGGTCTGCTCAGTACGAACTGTGTGCACACCCTTCAGTAGGTATGCAGTGATCATAGGATAGTCATAATCTCGAGGCACATTGTCACGGTTGATTTCACCTTTCAGAGGAGGTATGTAAGAGGACAAGATGCTCGGGATCAGCTTGGCATTTGCGATGTCATCTCTATGTTTAGTATGTTTCGTGGCAGTCTGTTGGGATGGTCCAACTCGAGCAGTGGATGGAGAATTTTCTACTCCTCTTGACGACGAGACTTGGACTCCAGTGGACATTCCTCTTTCTGACATAACTCTTTTGGTTCTTAAGCTAGCGAGTACTTCTCTCACCGATTCTTCTACTGCGCTAATCTCATCAGACATGTAAGCTCAGGATCACTTTCTTAGGTTGTCGATGGGATGAAGGTACCATAATCGAGTAGAGAGAAAGGCAGGGTAGTCGCTATTTCACAATGTGGGTATTATGTCAGCTCAAGATCTCAATTGGAAAAAGTTTCTTCCAGGCATGGCGCGACGGGATAAGTAATTAAAATTGTAACGAACTGCTTGCAACGGATATGAGGGTCCATTAACTCTTTATCTGTTCGTTATGGCATAGTCTAACGGTCAGATAACAGGTCATAACTTTCTTTCGAGACGTTTGGTCCATCAACGGAACGGGTATATCGTCGTCCAACGGCTATATTACTTCGACATGGCGAAGTGCCATATGTCGTTTTTCTGCTATCCTGGTGAAGCTCAAATTATGCATGTTTTCCTTCTACGGGGTTTCTTCTGGAACGTTCTGTAATTTCTCCAACTTCACTTTCTTCTTCATGAGTTTTCTAGCCTTCTTCCCAATGAGCTTCGTCTCAGTCATCCTTTTTTCATTCTGATTCTTTTCTTCTCTTGGCATGGTAACTTCACAGTGCTGAGATTCTTTCTTCAAATCCACGGGTATTACTTGTCCAACATATTTTTTAGTCCTCTGTGGTTCTTCTAGCATTCTCTCAACTTCGTCATCCAAGTTCCTAGGGTCAAGAACCCTTGATATGTTCTCTTGTTCTTCAATCAAATGTGCGATCCTTCTAGTCAGGAAGTCTCTTAACTCTTGTCTCTGTTGTTCTAGGTCCTTTTCTGCTTCCTATTTTCTGGCTTGGTCTTTCTCAATCCAAGGTTTACCAAGTAAAATAGTAAACAAGGCATTTTCCTCCACGAACTTAACAATCTCAAAATCTTCTTCTACCGAAGCTCCATGAGCATTTATAGATATCTGAGTGAGATTTCCACATAGGTTTACCAGCTTTCCTCTGAATAACCCTATTCCTCCTAATGAAGGGGTCATGTCAGGTCTTCCTATAGATTTCCAGGTTTCTTCTATCATAATGTTCACCTGTGTCTCTTCATCCAAAACATATTCAATGTCGAAGTCTTCTATTCTCACTTCGATATGTTCTTTCTTCTTGAATATCTCTGATAGCCTAACATGTCGGTGGTCGTTCAAGGTATCTCTCATCTGTAGCAATATCTTTTCTGATTCTTTCTGGGTTTCTGCTATAGTCTTGGTTTCATGATCTCCTGCTTTCTCTATATTCAACTTTTCGAGTCTATCAATCATTTTAGGGCAATCCAATACTTCATGGTCCATAGCCTTACAACAAAGACAGCTGGGTCTTCACCCAAGGCATTCCTTAGCAAGATGTTTGGGCCTTCTACAATTGTAACAAATATTTAATCCTCTCTTTCTCTTCAATGATCCCCAACTTTTCATGTACTGTGTGCTAGGATCATAATGGTTAGCCTGCAAAAATTTCTTTCTAGGATCCTGCATCCATTGGTTAGTCCCAAAATTCTTTCTATGCATAGGTATAACATATCTATCACTATACTTATTAGATCTATTCATATCAAACTTTCTTTCATCTATTAATGCCCTAGTTTTGAAAATAGGACAGAATCTATCAAACATACCTAGATCCATGCTTTAGAAACAAAAAAAAAAATCACTTATCTTACTTCTACAAAGCACAAAGCTTCCAGATCTAAGACTTTTAACTATTCTTACCATTATCAAAGCATAGAGCTTACAAATATTACCTTTTTATTGCAAATATGACCTCTTTCTCTTCAGATCTGACCTCTCTTCTTCAGATCTGACCTTTCTTTCTCGCCACAAAGCTTCGCAAGTCAAACAGAATACTGCGCACTAGGGCAATAGATCTATGCACAAAGCTTATTTCGCACAAAGATTCTTCTTCTTCAGTTCCCAGCAATCACAGTTCCAGGTCCCAGCAACGAAACCATTTGTTGGCACAGGGGCAGACCTAGGGTTCAACGCTCAAGAGCGCACCAAAAAATCCCTAACTACTGGCCCTTTCGGCAACACCTGCGAAGCAAATGAAGTATCACCCGAGGTAGAGGCAGGGGTGGTTGCAAGACTTAGGTGTCTGCAACCTTAGTTGGGACACATATATGTGATTATCTTTCTTACAACGAACTTAGCATCAGTTATTTCCTAACATACATTCATTAATACACTTCACAAAAATCATAGAGCACCATAGTAATTACTCAGATCTAGCACTTAGCAATGATAAACAAGTTATACTCAATAGATTAAGCACTTAGCATCTTATGTATCACATCTAGCATGCATTCATATCCCATAAGCACAAAGCATCAATAAATCTATCTAAACATATCAGAGCACTTAGAAAGAGAGAGACAAACACATCAGCACAGTACACTGAGTTACCGTGGTTCACCCCCACCCTGAGGCTACGTCCACAAAGTCTTCTTTATATTATTTTGATCAAGCAGTTATAGCATGGAGATTTAGTGACCCTTACCCTACACAGGACAAGAGATCTGCGCAGCTCGCTAGATCCTCTTTCCTTGGGTAGATCCAAGCACTAATCCTTCTCACACTCTGTGCACTCAGCACTATTACAGCACACACAAAGTACAGCAC
This sequence comes from Picea engelmannii, assembly GCA_009831015.1. Taxonomy (NCBI): domain Eukaryota; kingdom Viridiplantae; phylum Streptophyta; class Pinopsida; order Pinales; family Pinaceae; genus Picea; species Picea engelmannii. The sequence goes on from ML801068.1 coordinate 115,076, forward strand.
ACATAGAGCTCTTACAGTTACACAGACTTCTGATCACATAGATCCAACTTATGCACTAAGCCATCGACTAGACAGGGCCTCTTCTTACATGGCCTAGACCTCTATTTATACATAGAAAAAGGCCTAAACAATGGTCGACATCCCTTTCTCGTTACAATATTCCAAAAAAAACCCAAAAAGGTTCCACAAAAGGTGGTGAGATCCCATGATCTCCGCTTCGCTATGCGCTCCGTCTTTGACAGGCAGTTGAAGTACCAAACGGTCAACTATGACCAAGTATTCCTCAAAACTTGGTCGAGGGCCAACACATACCAAGAATATTTGTATTATGAACAAGATATGGTACTATCCATTTTGAGTTTTGGCATAGAGATTGTTCTTATAGACTACACTACATTGCACCATAATATAAGCCCTACACTCCTTGCAAACCATGTAACACCATTCAAATTAGACACAATATTATTGCGACGAATTAGCTATACTATCGACGAAATTTTTTCGTCGATAGTATAGAAAATTCGTCACAAGATTATTTATTCGTCTCTCATGTGACGGTATCAAATGATGCTTGGATTCATTTCATATTTGGTTTATCAACTTGAAATCTCAATTTGATACTTTGCAAGATAGTTGGACCTTCAGTCAAATACAAATATGAAACTTGGAATCATTAACATATCTACTAGAACATATGAAAAGTATGGTTTATGGTTTCCATGATGAATTGATGATGGAAGAAAGTGGGTGTGTCAGTCAAATTTGAGTCTAGAAACCCTCCCATATCATTAAGGCATGTGAATAGTCTATCCAGGTCAAATTTCAATGCATACAGATACAGTTTGAAAACATTTCAACGTTGGCCCCATTCACATGTCACTGTTTCCCGCCTCTAGTATCTTGATTGTGTTGATTAAGCAATCAACGAAAAAAAGGGATTTTTAATCACAACTATGATGCAGATACATTGTATATACATTAATGTAGAACCTGAAAGAAAAATGAAGAAAGACTGATGAAAACCTAAAACTTGCATCCACCAAATTGTGTACTTTGAAAGAAAATTAGGGTTTATGGTTTACATGATGAATTGATGATGGAATAAAGTGGGTGTGTCAGTCAAATTTCAGTCCAGAAACCCTCCCATGTTGTTAATGCATGCCAATAGTCTATCCATGAAAAATTTTAGTGCATACAGAAATTGTTTGAAAGAATTTCAACGTTGGCCCCATTCACAGGTCATTGTTGTCGGTGTCTAGTCCTCGTACAATTTTCATTCCTCGTTCCTTGACCATGGTGTAGTCCCAAATATCCATTATTTTTGTACAAAACATACTAATGGCATAAAATGTCCCACACAAAGACCAAATTAATATCTGCTACATAGGTCTTTTGTCTTTTTTCAAGGATTATGTAATGAATCTCATTTCTAAGAAGATTCAAATAGGACCTAAGAACCTTAAGTTATTTCCTTAACCATGGGTGACATAACACTATCATTCAATAGTAAAATTGTTACATTTCATTGTAAGGCATCATGTGTACTGAGGGCTTGAGCCACCACAAAGGAAACATACCAAAAATATTTGTCTTATGAACAAGATATGGTACTATCCATTTTGAGGTTTGGAATAGAGATTGTTCTTATAGAATACACTACATTGCACCATAATATAATCCCTACACTCCCTGCAAACCATGTAACACCATTCAAATTAGACACAATATTCTTGCGACGAATTAGCTATACTATCGACGAACTTTTTTCGTCGATAGTATAGCAAATTCGTCGCAAGATTATTTACATTCGTCTCTCTTGCAACGATATCAAATGATGCTTGGATTCATTTCATATTTGGTTTATCAACTTGAAATATCAATTTGATACTTTGCAAGCTAGTTGGACCTTCAGTCAAATACAAATATAAAACTTGGAATCATTAACATATCTACTAGAACATATGAAAAGTAGGGTTTATGGTTTCCATGATGAATTGATGATGGAAGAAGGTGCGGGTGTCAGTCAAATTTGAGTCCAGAAACCCTCCCATATCATTAAGGCATGTGAATAGTCTATCCAGGTCAAATTTCAATGCATACAGATACAGTTTGAAAACATTTCAACGTTGGCCCCATTCACATGTCACTGTTGTCTGCCTCTAGTATCTTGATGGTGTTGATTAAGAAATCAACGAAAAAGAATGATTTTTCATCAAAAATATGACGCAGATACATTGTATATACATTAATGTAGAACCTGAAAGAAAAATGAAGAAAGACTGGCGAAAACCCAAAACTTGCGTCAACCAAATTGTGTACTTTGAAAGAAAATTAGGGTTTATGGTTTACATGATGAATTGATGGAAGAAAGTGGGTGTGTCAGTCAAATTTGAGTCTTGAAACCCTCCCATATCGTTAAGGCATGCCAATAGTCTATCCATGACAAATTTCAGTGCATATAGAAATTGTTTGAAAAAATTTCAATGTTGGCCCCATTCACAGGTCACTGTTACCGGTATCTAGTCCTCGTACAATTTTCGTTCCTCTATCCTTGTTCTGTGTTCCTCGTTCCTCGTTCCTTGTTCCTTGTTCCTTGACCATGGTGTATTCCCCAAGATCCATTATTTTTGTACAAAACATACTAATGGCATAAAAAAATTCACACAAAGACCAAATTAATATCCGCTACATAATTCTTTTGCATTTTTTCAAGGACTATGTAACAAATCTGAATTCTAAGAAGATTCAAATATGTAACAATATTGACGAAATCTTATATGATCATGATGGTATAAAAATTAAAGAGCTTTTCTTGCTTTCAAGAATAATTTATCCTCTACTGATCAAGGCCAACCACGTGAAGGTGGAAGCTCATATGGCCCCTCACATCACTCTCAATTGATCCCCAAAACCCAATCTATAAAATAGAAAATAATCGAAAGAAACTTCCTATTAAGATTCATGCATAGAAACTACGAAAACAAAAATTAATGAAGGTACATGAAATTATGTGTTTCTAAATGATATTTTTAGTCTACCACGTACCTTAGTATATTGGCAACTATTTTCAGGTTTCAAATAATAATTAAACAACATGTAACATAGGATATAAAAACGTTGCATAAAAATTAAAAACATGTAATTAACCCATGACATTATAAGTAAATTATTTTAAGAGAATAATTCATACAAATTAAAAATATTATATAGTCACGTACCTAATCCAGCCTCAATGTCTGTGTAATCATCCTTATTCTCTATCTTGATATTCTTCATCGAACTCGACATCTATATCATCATCTGATTCTGAAATGATGTTGAAAGGATTAATAATATCATCATTGTCATCAATGTCATTTCTGAGCATATTTTCATCGACATCATCATCAAGAATTGAAATATTGTCTCCTACGCCTGGATCATGATCTTCTTCGTCTTCTTCATCTGTCGACCCTCCATGATCTTTCGGCTCTGTCTGATCTGTCGAATCATCTTCTTGATCTTCAACATCATCTTCTTCTTGTAAATGAGTATACTTAATTGGCCTTCCTCTTGGATCATATCTAACAACAAATGACCAACCCCTTTCACCTGGAACGTTTGAGTAAAATACATATTCACATTGGCTTGGAAAAACATAGCGATCATTGGAAATCCATTGGCATGTTGAATAACAGTTCTTTCCTCATCGCCTTCATGAATTTATAACCTATACCATTTGACATCGAACAGAACTAATTTGAAGGAATTAAAGTCACACTCAAGTATATCATTTAAATACCCATAGTATCTATTTTCAGATTCTCGGGGATGTATGTCACTCCTAGAGGAAACATTAGTGACCTGGAATACTATAGTTATCCCACTATCAGAATTTTTCCTGGTTTCATCCAATTGTTTGATGCGAAATTTACGACCATTGCACCACATAGCCTTGTGGTGTTTCAACTGCAATATGTTAGATATGTAAAAGATGCATTGTCAATTAATAAATTAACATATATTTATATAACTTCGAAAGTAT
>ML801068.1:133792-151363 GCA_009831015.1 Picea engelmannii
ATATATATATATATATATATATATAATTTTATATAAAATTGACAAAATAAAAAAAGATAATGAATATATAGCTAATGACCATGGGACGATATTCATTTGATCCGCCATCAATGTGCCCATATTTCCTACAATTTTTTGTAGCTATTGCTATTAAAATTCTTACGGGACGTATGAGGCAACATTTTTTACAAGGGCAATAGCATCTACCATCACCCTTTTCACCCGCTTTAGTTTTTTCCCCACCTCTAAATATATTCAGCGACATTCTTCCGCACAACTTCTGCACAAAAATACCCTTTTGAAATCGTTGTTGTTATAGCAAGATTGTCGCAACATATTTAAATCGTCAAATATTTATAGTTCAATTTTAGGTCACAATCGTTGCAGTTGCGATGACCGTGACCTAAAATATTTCTTTTTTTTTACCTATTTGTTTTTCATATTTAACGGTCACATAACGGGCATTCGTCGCTCTTGAGACGAACTTTGACCATATTAATTTAGACAAAGTACATTCATCGAGATAACGATGAATACGGGGTGGATTTAGAAAAAAAAATGAATAATTGAACATTTTCTCTTGAATGTTGTGATGAAAGAGTACTTTCGTCACAAGTAGTAGTCGCAAATTTTTCAATATGTAGTAGTGATAGGTGGTGAGGAGTAGGAGGATCTAAAGATTTAGGTAAGTATTGGACCATCTAGGATTGAGGAACAACCATGAGGAGGAAGATTCAGAGGATATTGTGGATCTAGGGGATCCACTCAATGATGAGGACATGAGACCCATATGGCTTCAGGATATCTTGAAGGATGCAGTGGGGCACGCAACTCCCAGAGGTGCCTTCAAGGAAAGTAGACCTCCATAGAGATTCTCCAGATATGTGTCCATTACAAGCAATATCATTGATTCTGATCCTTCCAGTTTTTAGGAAGCAACATGCCATCATGTTCGAAAGGATGCAATGATGGAAGAATACCAATCCATCATGAAGAATGACTTTGGGATATAGTTCCATGACCAAAAGTTAACTCAACAATAACTTCCAAATGGATCTACAAGATCAAGCATACCACAAATGGAAGTGTTGAGAAGTATAAGGTAAGGTTTGTAGCAAGATGGTTCTCCCAGAAAGAGGGAGTAGACTACGAGGATAATTTTTCTCCAGTGGCCAGGTACACTTCTATCAAGATAGTTATTTCTCTCGCTTCAGTCATGAAGTGGAAGATTCATCAGATGGATGTAAAGACAACGTTTCTCAATGGTGTGATTGAGGAGGATGTATACATAGAGAAACCTGAATGATTTGAGGTTCATGAGAGGAATAATAACATGTGCAAGATGAAGAAGGTGATGCATGAAATCAAGCACGCACCCAGGGTATGGTACTTGAGGATTGATGGGTACCTATAGAGCTTGGGATTCACCAAGAGTAACATAGATACCAACCTATATATTCTACAGGTTGGTAAGGATCCTCTTGTGTTGGTGTTATATGTTGATGATTTGTTTCTCACGAGAGATGAGAAGCTCATTACCGAGTGAAAATGGTAATTGACCTCATAATTCGAGATGAAGGATATTGGATTGATTCATTATTTCTTGGGATTAAAGGTGTGGCAACAACCAAGCGATATCTTCCTCAGACAGGGGAAGTATGCAGTTGAGATACTCAATAGATTTGGGATGATGAACTATAATTCCATGACTACACCTATGACCACCAATCTGAATATGTCGGGGGCATCAGATTCAGATTTGGTGGATCCCATGATGTACAAGAAGTTGATTGGATCATTGATTTATCTAGTTAATACTAGACCAGATATTTTTTTTGTTGTCAACACCTTGAGTCAGTTCATGGTAGAACTGAGGCAGGTGCATTGGACTGTAGCAAAACATGTGCTCAAGTACCTTTGAGGTACGGTTGGATTTGGTTTGAGATATGTAGGAGATGATGGAGTGAGGCTACATGGATACTCAAACTTAGAATGGGAAGGCGATGCAGTTGATAGGAAGAGCACTTCTGTTGGTTGTTTCAAACTAGTATCAACGATGGTTTCTTGGTATAGTAGGAAACAAAATTTCATGGCACTTAACTCAACAGAGGTAGAGTATATGGAAACCAAATCGGCAAGTTGTGAGACTATTTGACTTCGTAACCTTCTTCCAGGTTTATTTGGTCAATAATTAAAGCCCACCATGATTCATTGCGGCAGTGAGAGTTGTATCAAGATCTCAAAGAACCCGATGTTTCACGATAGGTCAAAACACAATGAGATCAAATACCACTTCATCAACGACATGGTACAGAAGGGAGAAATGAAGCTTGAGCACATTTCCACCAATGAGAAGATTACATATATTCTCACCAAACCCCTAGTGAAGGGGATGTTTTTTTAGTACAGAGACAAACTAGGAGTGGTGGAGAATACCTCCCTCGCTAAGAGGGAGTGTTGATTTTTGTAGCTTCAAGAGGCATTCCCACTAGAGGCTAAGTTGTCAAGTATGTGGGAATCTTCGTTAGAACCAGGTAAACCTTTTGTTTCAATAAAATAATCCCTAGAATGAGGCTAGAGTCTCATGGGAAATTTAATGGGTGTTATGGGCTTCTCATGTAGGGGTTTCACACCCACAAAGAGGAACAAAATATTCTAATTAATTGTTGAGTTTAGGAAGGGCACCTAAACTCACTCATTAGACTCCTATAAAAGGAGAGGAGAATATTGTAACATCTCATTATGAAATTATGGAGTTAGCATAAGTGAGTGAGCACCTGTGCTAGGAGGATAGAGATTTCAACAAGGGATTTTTTGCACCCAGGCAATTTGGCCTAGGGTTTTTTGGTCTTGTTTATCTTGTTCTTGGAAGGGAAAAGAGGCCACATGTGTGGAAGGAAATGTTGCAGCTCAAAAGGAGAGAGGTGACACATGTGGAGAAGAGGAGCAACTAAGAAGACAAGTCACATATGTGGCATAAACCACACATGATAACCATATAGATCCGCACAATAGAATGTACAGATCCATACAACACATCGCACGTGTGAGGCAAGTTGGACGCACATGTGAGGAGTTTTCTGGGCAAATTTGGTCGCACGTGTGAAAGGACAGGTCTATACAGGATGATGTTAGCATGCCGTACATGTGACGTGTAGCAAGGGTTGGTGACTGGATAATTTTGGATTTTTTTTGAGTTGGTTGTTGAATTTCTAAAATCGTGAGGGCATGCTTGTTCCTCTATTTTGGTGATTTTATAGTGGAAAAAAAGGCTGATTTTTTCCTTCAGAAATTAATATTTACAGTGCAGAAAATTGTATCTCAAATGTGCAAATGATTTATCTATGATATTGATGTTTTTGCTGTTATAAATTTTCTGTCATAATTTCAGTGTAAAGTTGTTCAATGATAATATCTAGGGTTTGCTATTGAATCACTAGGAAGTCATTTTCAGATCTAAAATTAGTCACAGAGAGCTATATGTGAAAACTGACATTTGCTTGGCACTATCTCTATAAATGTTGATTAAATCATGGGAGGAGGGCATGGATTGATGTCCAACCATTTAACTTGATGACTGATTCTCCTAATTTCTCACCTAGTTTGTCTTTGGCATTAAATTATCCATTTTTGGTTCTCAACATCTCGAAAAACAATATCTCCTGAAAGCATTGATTCAAACTAATGCATCTTTGAATGATGCAAGAAATCTTGAGGTTTTGCAGAGGATTTTTCTGTGAGAAAGAATAATGACAATGGATATAACACCTATTGTTATCACTTGCAATGTCCCTTGCTCCTTTAATAGTGTGAATCCTTGAAATATTGCAAGAGCCTATGTCTCATTATTTGTTTCCATCCCTAGTCCCCATGCAAACTCAATTTCTTTAGTACTCCAAGGTTAAATAGAACCCCCACACGTACCACCCCTCATATTATTTACTATTTTACAAATTGTATCTATGGTATTTTAATTCGAATTATTGATAAAATAATTTAATCCAAACCAGAATTATCATACATGTTTTATCTATGATGTTTTTATTTTAAAAAATCAAATAATGTAGCAAAAAAAAAAACTAAATGAATCCTATGTAATAAAAAATATTTCACAATTTATTTATTTAAATAATTAAGAAAAATGTTAAATATATTTCTAAACATCATTGATGTTTTATAAAACGTAATTTATATTTCTTTAAAAAAATGAAATCCTAACCTTATTAGTCCTTACCGAAGGCCAAGTACAATTGCAATGAGTCTATCATTTTTTTGTAAGTAAGAAAAGACTATATTAATATAAACAAGATGTACAACTATGCCTGAGTTGTGTCAGTTTCCAGAGAGACCATGACATTCTTCTGTTTTAAAAAAAAAGTTGAAAATTTTGCCTGCCCCAGAGGGGAAACCAGGCTATAATACACATAATATGTATGGGAGTATGAAGAGTGTATAACCTAGTATGCCATAAAGGACTGCTAGGACCGTCCATAATAGAAAAAACTTGAAATAAAAGTAGACTGAAAAATTTGTGAAGCATGCTAATTCTTGGCATGAGAAACCTGAGAAAAGGATGGGCTTGTGCCCTCCGGACGAGCAACAACAACCAATGATTCTTCCCATGGCCAAGTTGTCATAGGAGGATGGAAGGTGTCGACGTGACACTAAGCAATCCAAGTGAACACTGAGAGAAGATATGCATTTTTTTCCTCAAGGGTCTCCATTATGTGCTTTAACTGGAAACATTCTTCATCCTTGGGTAACATTCCCAGAGCCACCATGGTTTTGGTGTGCCAATAAACAGGGATAATTTTAAGGATGGAAATTTATATTAAAATGTAGAAACATGGGCTAATCTTACTAGTCCTTAATCTGTAAAATGTAAAATGTTTGGCGATAGTTTTGTAAAAATATTCAAATTTCTAAGGATTTATATAGTTTTTATAAAATTTTGGCGATTCTTAAGGTAAAATAATTTTAGTCTATGGAATTTGGGCTAATTGTTTTTAGAAAAAATGGAAATTAGCGAATCTTTTTTTGGAAAAAACATGGAAAATTAGCCCGTTGGAGAAATTTATCTCCTAAAATCATCTATGCCAATAAATCTCCTGGGTCCTAAAAACTTAGATTTTCTTGTTTATGTGCAACCCAAATTTGGAATTAAACCACCCACCTGCTGCTCAATTTCCTCATCATATTTGAACTCTCCAACTAGCCAAACCTCAACTTCCAACACTGACATTGTTGTCCGGTCCTCCTTAGGCATGAAATCATGGTAGAATTCTACAACATCAACAACATCTCTAATGACTAACAATGGAAAAATAGGGGAGGAGTGAATCTTACGACCACGGGGAACCATGAAGATGGTAACCAGAGGAGTGGGAGGGATGAACACAAAACTTATGAAAGAAAAAATCATTTGAAACAAAACCCACAACAAAACAATTACCATACCTTTCCTCTTATGGATGAGCCATTTTAAAACCTGAATTTCCATCATCTGTGAGCGTACCGAAACTTCATGGCTTGGCTAGAGCATGCGTAGCATTATGATGCGATGATGTGGTCGAATCCCCTAGCTCACGTGAGTTTTCAAACCCGTCGTCCCATCTATCCTTGACATTAACTACAATAACTAACCCTCTAGATGTAGAAGTATCAGCCTTGTGCGAACCATCATGCCGTCACCCCTCCTCACCTTCACCATAAAAAACAATGATGTCTCGCTCTCAGTGAAGTACATGTCACCCATCACTAGAGTTATGTGTGCCAACCACCTGTGACATGGAATAAAGAGCCTCTACCTCCACCTCTACCACATGATCATGCAGATAAGTTGCCACCCCATACAAGGTGTTTTGAGTCTATCATTGACTTTGTATTAGTTTGACCTTTGACTTTATATTTTTGTGTAATCTCTAATATTTAACATAGAAATTTTATTAGACAATATGTTTGAGGTCTTATTGCAAGCTTCACTTTATCCCATGTTTATAGTTAATGTTTGTTCTATCACTAGTGAGGATGTTAGGTGTCGAGTGGCCAATATGTTAAGTATTGAAAACACTATAACAACTCTAACAGACCATTATTATTTTTAATATTGTCGATGATAGTACTATTGAAATGAATTGGGCATTGAGCATGTACTATTTCACGGTTGACCAAGTTAAATTTATCTTCTTACCTAAAGTTTTAGGGAAGTTTTCATGCAAACTTGAATACATTAAATCTGAAATCTCATTTTATATGATTTTATTGGCTCTATCAACTTGAGCCTTATTCTGGGATTGGCAGTGGATGTCACGTTAACTTCAAAGGTGCATTAACTTGAGATGACACCCAACATGGTACATGTTAGGTCAATTATTGTGATTTGTGAGAGGTTCCTTTCCAATGGTAGAGGTATGCCTTCCTCCACAAGCATCCTCTTATGTGACTCTTTTATGAGTCCCTACCATGCACATTTACATGTGCTCATATTGGCAACTCATATCAAGGTGTATTTTTAGCTTCAACAAATGCTTTCTCCATGCTTCATCGATAAAGTCTTCTCACCACTTCATTAAACCATTTCTAGCTTCATAATACCATCCAAATATGTTTGATCCATCATGCATTTCCACTCATTTTTCCATGATCTCCTCTAATAGGGTAGGTAGGTTCAAGAAACATCATGAAAGGCTATAGGTTCTAACCAGTTTGGAAATTTATAATAGGTTACAAGCTGATTCAAGTAGGCACTATTCTTAAGATCGAAACATGAAGCTATTGTAACAACCTCTAACTCGGAAATTGTGCTCCAAATTAATCCTCATGTAAAATTCTCAGGGTTCACCAGGCCTTGTTCTTCAACATGAGTAGCTATAGTAGAAGAACGTTAGTTATTATGCATAGCATTTTCCTCCCAAATTACATCAACCACACATATTGAAGCTACTTCCATCTCTGCAAAGCTTCTTCTGAGAACTAATCAAGCATTTATCAACATGCAAATACACAAAAGCACTACATAATGCCATTTTGAAAGTAATAGAGGAAAATCTTCTTACTAATGGAAGCAAAAACGATATAAAGGAATCTCTTTGGCAGGGAATAACATGATGGGAGATGTAATAATTCAAGTAAACTCTTCACGAACACACAATTTTTATGTGTTCATGAAATTGCCCGCCACCCTATTACCTATGCCAAGTCCAATATGAAATATCATAGCTCTTGTTGTTCCATGGTTTACCTCCATATAATGAGTGAGTAGGTGGTTTAATCCTTTCCATTTTTGTCTTCCTAATCTTAGGATGGAAACTAAAGAATCAATGAGTTGGATAACTATGAAATGAAAATTAATCTATAAAGCTAGAAAGATCTTCTCAAACAATGAATTGCTTAAATCAATATTAATGTAATAGTGGATTTTATTTTATTTTATTATATAGTATAATGAAAAAATAACAATTACCAAGAGTTTCATTACTAAAATATGACGATGAATATTACAACAGTGAAGGTCAACCTTTGTTGGGTCAAGTATTTCAAAGTCAGGTAAAAGAAAAAGAGAAAACTTTGGATTTCTATCGAACGATCTAGGATGTAATCGTGGACGTAAAGAATAGTGAAAAACAACATCTAAGTTAATGAGTCTTTTCTGTTCCATAGAAAGATTCGGGGTTAGCTTCTATTTCCTTTTCGTTTGAAGCTTTGACATAGCCCCAAACTCCAATTCGAGAAAAAATTACATTGGAGCTATTTAACAACCCTTGGGTTTGAAACTGGCATACAAGTAAAGGCAAAAGAGAAAACTTAAACTAGCAATGGTTCATAGACCCCACATAAAGGATATTAGGGTCAAACAATTTTGTTTTATACTTAACCTTTTATTTGGGTTAAATTTTTCATTGTGTTTATTTTGTAGAATAAAGATTCTCCACATTGCTTACATTTGTTTTGTACTCTATTTTTTAAGTACCTTTGTTAAATCAAAACAATATTAACCTACTTCACTCATCTTTTTGCATCCATTATGTGTTTTCCTCCCTTTAAAAAAGTAACTTACAAAAAACAACAACATAAAATAATTACAGTGGCTTGAAAAATGGTATTTAAACGCTCTAAAATACAACTCTTCATTTTAAAAGGGACCATATAAATAAACATTGAAAGTTAAAGATATTATTATTGAGTCAAATTAAATATGTTTTCTAGTCTAGACTTATTAGACAAAACCGTTATCATTCAAAGTGCTAGCTTTGATGATAGTCTTTTCCCATAAAGTTCGATAATAAAAGTAAGCTCTATCGAACCCTATTCACTTGGTTGGGCAGAGAATGGTTTGCCATCAATAAAGAGATTACTTCTTAACAAGTGAATAGGTAACAAACAATGTAACTAAGATAAGAGTATTTTAACATATCTATGGGTAATAGGCAATCTAACTAAGAGACTATGATTTGATTTAATGATGCAAATAATGATAATGAAATGATTTCTTCATTTGTTGATGATTGTGGTTAATGCATGGTGTTCATGTGTAGCATTTTCTATAAAGAACTCCACACATTTTAATCCCCATTTAAGATATTATATTATATTTACTTAGTTTTTTGGTGACACTTTTCTTTATTATTTTTTTTATACTTGAATTTATTTATTAAATATATATTACTTCAATATTTACATGGTGTTTTTACTAATATTGTTAACCCAACATATTAATAGCTCAATATTAATAACCATAACAATAATGTAAAAAATGCTCTTTCCACTTTCATTTAACAATATTAAAGATGGGTCAACTAGGTCTAGCTTGAGTGTTTGTGGGATGGAGTTTTATCCTCCATACCTAGGTTCTATTCCTGTAAGTGACATGTTGATCTTACTATGAGCATATTTTATCCTCCATACCTAGTTTCTATTCCTATAAGTGACATGTTGATCTTACTATGAGCATATTGTTGTAATGGTTTTGAGCCTCATTGTTGGTGTCATGGAAAAAAAACAATACCAAAGATGTAAAATTAATATGTATTGATGGTATCATGAAAAGCTATCTGTTTTAATATCAAAGATTCAATATTAATACATATATCATGTTTTTATTGCAATGGAAAGATAGGCTCTAAGCAAGGCCACTTTGAGCATAATAATTTTATAGCGAAATAAACTTGGTTATAGTTATAGTTCTTGGTGTATATATAGTTTAAAGAGAAATTTCTAAAATCGGCATTCAAATTTACAAGAATGAACCACTCAATTATCCAAAACTTGTTGGAGAACATTTTTGAGTGATGAATAGGTTTCTTTCAAATCCAACCAAATGTTTAAGTTATTGTAAAATTGTTTTAATCCAATTGTGGTGTATTATACAAAATTAAAATGAGACAAGTAACTTTCTTAACATATGGATGGGATGAGGGGTGGCATGGGTGGTGGATCATATTAGATCTTGAGGGGAAACTTGAAACATTTTTTTATTAGGGTTTAGGAAAGTCCACAAAAACCCAAACCCAATTTTATGCTCTCTATTAGGGTCTTATCATAAGAAATGAAATTAGAATAAAGCCTCTCACTGTCATTGGAGATTCAAACATAATTATCAAGTCGATGTTCTAGAAATTAACCCCATTTGATAACAATCCTGCCTCAATTATATCTCAAATACTCAAGGAGGTCTCCAGCCTACACAAGGTCTCATTCTTCCATGTCTTGAGAGATATCAATTTCTAGGCTATTTTCTTGGCTAAGGAGGTTGCCTCCCTTAATCAAGGGGATTTGAGGAAACAAAGTAGGTGGCATTATCATGCAATTCCTTAACTCCCTAATCCATGGATTCAAAGACATGTTACATCACCTTAGTTCACCATGTGTATCAACATCATCATCACCAAACTTCAAGAAATGTAATGGGATTCGAAAGGACTAGCCCACCTCTCTCTCACATGCTCACATTAAACTCACTCTTGTCTCTTGAATCCCTCAACAAGGTTCTTCTTTGACAAGGTGGAATAATGGGCCGATATATGGAGGAAGTTAGCATTGTCGAGTGGAGCAAGGCCATTCAACCTAGAATTTTCCTGGTAAGTGTCACTCTTGGTCTTTGGTTGATATTCTGTAATTTTTGTGTGAAGGATATAACTACAAGGCATGATTATTGTGTTGCTACCTCTACATTTTGGTTCTTTGAACATGGTAGTGTTTAGTGTATAATTTTCATGTTTTGTTTATCCCTCCTTTTCTTGGTTATTTTTCTTTGGCTTATGTTTGGTATCTATCCCTATAACCATATGGGTTTCACTCACAACCTTTGTCTCTCGACACTTTGGCCTCTATCTCTCGGGGCATATGGTTTTTTTATTCTTTTGGGCACTGATCACATTGTTATTTTCAATTATGGTTTTAGAAATAACTAGTTTATTTACACCTTGACAATCTTGTTGTTTAATCTATGGTGCAAGGGGGCCTTTCCACGTATTGGGTTCAGGCCCCTTCAGGATCAATTTTGTATTAGTATATACCTCAATCATCTAGCATTTCCTTTCACCTCTTCTCTTTGTATAACATTAATGGATTTTAGGGAAGAATCTATGATTTTGAAAGGGTTATTCAAAGGCACGAAGAGTCCATACAATGCAAGAAAAACTCCCCTTTCTCAGTGATATCCAAGGTTCATGAAAATGAACATGAACACACTTCGCAAAATGCAACAATTATGAATTTCCAAGTTCAACAAAAGCATAAAATAGATGTCTTGGAAGTAGAATGTAATATGTTAAGGAACATGGTCATTAACCTTAGCAATGATTCTCAATTGTTGGCTTCAAATCACAAGATTTCAACAAATTCTATTCAAGAAGATATTAAGGATAAGGACACTATACACCAAATGACAGAAGATGTGGACATTAGGAATCTGAACACTCTTCTCCCCAAGGGCAAGAGGAAGTTAACATTTGTCATGTGTTTCATTGATCTATATGTTTTGTAAAGCAATTAGACTATTAGGTGTCTTTTTAGATAAGTATACCTATAAGGACCGTTGGGATGTATTATCTATGGAATTTAGCGAGATTTGTTTTGTGGCATATGAGAGTTGTTAATTTTTTATGAGATCTCAGGACTATAGTATCTATACACTCATTGTTAGCTTTGCTACATCTTTTTTAATATAATATTTCTCAGTTTCAATGAAAAAAATATATAGATAAGATGTTTGTGTAACATATGTCCAATTTACCCTCGGATGGAGTGACACTTGGAGTACATGCGTCATCAGATGGCGAGGATACAAGGGCAGTTACATCCCCTCGCCGCCACCCTCCTCCCCTATCCAGTTGCGATGTCTAGTTTACATGAATGCCAAGGTTTAGTGCGTTGGGCCTTCATGAAGACTCGAGATCGACTCCTCGGCATCAGTACGAAACCGACAGTTTCCATTACTCTTGCACTAATGGCTACTAGAGCCATCAACTCGTCCATCCTTCTGGTCTTTTCGTCTTGTTGGGGGTTCCATATCAGGCATTCGACCGTTGTTCACGGTCTCATTCTGCTTTTTTTTCTCCACACCCTGGCTTGCACCACTGTTGATTCCATTCTCCCCGTGCTCTTCTTGGCCATGCCTCACGAGAGAGGTAAACCCCCATGAGGGCCAACCTATTACAGCCAGTTTGACAGAAAAAAACGCTCAGGAACAACCTCTTTAGCTCTCATCTCAGGCAACAAATCGGACCACCCACCTTCTTCTGGTCAGAATTGGTATGAAGAGACTCAACCGGGGCCCCATCCTTCAAGCATAGAGGGTCTCCATGGAGGTTGCCCGATGGAATAAGAAATTTTTCCGAACTGGGAGGAAATTTTGCCTTTCCTATCGTCAACCGCCATGGAGCAACGACCGACCACTTGCACCACCACCCCTTTCCAGGAGCCAGTCAAGATAGGCTGCATTGTGGAAGAGGAAATCCCACTTCAGGAGGAACAGCCAAGACATAATTTAGTTTCCACTATGGAAGAGGACCCTACCACGGATTTTTCCACTGCAAATTATTTCGCCACTGCTACCATGGATGAAGAACCTGGAACACACGAGATAGATGAAGAAGCTAATGAACATGATCACTCGGCTCCCAGCACTTGCAGGCTTATGGAAGACCACCTGGTCTTGATATTCGATATGCGCAAGGATTTGACAGAGCAGCAGCACCGCCAATGCACCTTCAACAAGCGTTTGGATGTCTTGTATGACTCCCTATCAAGCGAGCCAAAGAAAATTCGATGCCTGAATTGTTGTTGGCCTTTCGTCTTCCGACTTCACCAGGATGAACGCCCGAGTTCGCCCCATGTTTAGTGCTCTTACAGGGTTTTTCTCTAGTTTAATTGTTAAGTTTTTGCACACCACAAACTCTGGTTCTGGATTGATAGTTGGTCGGGGCACTCATTCCACCGCCTGTTCTAGTTTCCACACTTGTGGCAGAACATGTGGCAAGTCCCCATGTTTGTTTGTTGACAATTGTCTTTTTTTTAAGGTTTAAGAACAATGAACAATTGTGTTGTCCACACGTTCTAGTTTCCACTGCGATGACAAAACAGATGATGTGCTATAGTGTATACTCAAACATGTACATTTTTTTCTAAGGTAAGGCAATACAATATTTTTATTTATATATAAAAAAAAACATATATTCAATTTACAACAATAATATAAACTATATAATAAAGAAAATAAGATTTCAATATATTTTATTACATAAAATTTATCTCAAATTTAATATATATTTTAGTGTCTATATTTTAAATTTATATTTATTAATATAAACTTATTTTAAATTAAAATTTTAAAATAATTTTTTGTTATTTAAAATGAATTTAAAATAATCACAATTTAAAATTAAAAAATTATATATATATATATATATCCTTTAAACTAAATTATTATTGGAAAGTATCCATGTCACCAACAAGTTGCTCAATGTCAACAAAACTAATTCCTTATCATTTTGACATCAATCCTTCAATGCAAAATTCATGTTTTTTAATACAAAGTACATAGATGTTTTATATTTATAAAATGAAAATATATTACTAAAATGGTTATTATAAAAATTGAAGTTTCCAATAAAGATATTTGCATATTGTATTTTTACATTGAATATTTTGTTTCCTTTTAAGATACCTACAATTTGGTTCATAAATCAATACATCCAAATTGAATATTTTATTATAAATTTAAATTCTCATTAAAACAATTTTTTAAATAAATAGTTTAAAATTTTAATTTTTTTTACAAATCAAATTAATCTAAAAAAATTTGAAAAACGTCATTATCATCATAAATTATATCTATAATATTTTAATTGTATTTAATGTTAAAGTATACCATTAAAACTATATTTAAAAAATTATCTATAAATTTTTATTTTAATTAAAATTTCAAATAATTAAATAATACAAAAGTTTAAATAAAATAAAATATTTCACATTTTATTTAAATTAAATAATATATTTGAATTTTTATTTAAATAATTTAAAAAAGAAATTTAATTATTGTTTATGTTTTTATAAAAAACAAATTATATTAAAAAAAAATCAAATCCTATTATTATAAGATAATTCATAAAGTTTGAGTTTAGAAGTTATCTTGTCACGTATCAGTGTTTAATAATATAAACCTGTACTTTATATGTAAATTCATTGTCCGATAATTAATTATCCTTTCTTTGTAGGAATATTTTAAATGTGAATTTCGTTGCTAAGTAAGGACAATAATCTTTTTTTTTTTTAATAAAAAAATTACATTTTAAATATTAATATTTAAAAATGAAGACTATAAATTTTGAATTATATAATAATAATCAATTTTTAAGGTCACGACCAAGTTAGACCAAGCATATCAGTATATGACAGTTATATATATATATGTGCATGATTCAACCATATTTATCATTAACTGAAAGTAATATTGAGTTATGGTCTTAGGGTTGTTCATTTATTAAGAAACATGCCACAATGGAGTTATTGATGGTCATACTAGCGAGAAATCCTTGGGTTATTGCATATATATATATATATATATAACAAAATTTACGTTATATGCACGATTCAACCATATTTATCATTACCATATGTTATAGGGCAAAAAATGATAGCTAAGAGTAATATTGTGTTATGATCTTAGGATTGTTCACTTATTAAGAAACATGTGACAATGGAGTTATTGATGGTCATACTAGCGAGAAATCTGTGGGTTATTGCATAGCACCCCTTATGTTCATTATTAACAATGTTGTTGTGATTGCAAGATTTATTGAATTTGAATTAGTCATTCTAGTATATGTATGTTCACATTTAAGCAAACACTTCGCATCCAACCAAAAGAGATGATTGTGACGAAATGATGTTCTAGGGGCAAGTAGTGTCGAGATTATTGTAATGAAGTGATGTTGTGGGGGCAAGTAATGCTATTGTTTAGTGTTGGCCTCTTAGGTGGTTGTGTAGAGGAAGCTTTTCTAGGTTCTTTGTTAAATCATTGTTGGGAGTTAGATTTCACCACCTAATAGAGTTAGCAATTCAAGCTTTTGTTTAGTCTAGTGAGTTTTCTTAGCTTTGCCAATCATTAAATTGTCGATTACACACCATGGTCTCAATTAAGCTAATTGTCAATCAAAGCCTTATTCATATACCACATCAAAGTTGATTGATTTTTTGGAAGCCTTATACATATACAAAAAGATGGTGAAAAGAGGAAAAACAACTAATCTATGATTGATGGTCACTAGGGATATTCCACCAAGATTATACAATAATATACATTGACTTAAATCTAAGTTACATTATCATTTAGATTAAGATTTTGTAATCGGTTCCTTATAAGCTACCTTCTTGGATGTTGTGGTTATTGTTATCGCACAGTTTGTAGTTAGGGTAAAAGACGGATGAAAGGAGGTCAAACTAGTGTAATTGAACCAATCCCACCACTGTCACCTCAATGGGAAGGCTCTTTATGTTTAGGGAGGTAAGGCCCAAGGGAGATGTCCCCAATGACCTGGGGTTTTGAGAAGGCAAAAGTCTTAAGAGCTAAAAGATAATCCCCCCCCTCACAAGTCACCACCAAGCAGAAAGTCCAACTTATAGCCAATAAAGATAACCAGAAGTAATAACCAATAGAGTACCTGCCCGAGACAAAGCAACAATGAAAATACATGTGCAAGCTTGCTTGCTGGTTAGTACTTCATATAATCAATGACTTTCTGATGATAAGCAATTGAGAAGTATTATTGACGAAGTAAATCAATGTTTGTACTGTAGAAATGGTTACAATATCACTTCTCAATAAATTCTAAAAGAAACTTCGGCATTCAATGTAACAATATCAACACTTTAGAAACAATGCCTTAACCAATCATTCAATTGCTTTAAAAGTAAAACGAAAGATGCACAAAGGTGTTTATAGCATAAGACGGTGACGACAACAATAGGGTTAGTAGAGTTAGTTTAGGCTAGGGTTAGTAAGAGTTAGAGGTTGCTCAAAGTATTTGGTTGTTTGTATGATCAAGGTGCTCAACACAATGGAGGTCTTAGATTAGTGCCTTGTTAGGGCAAGATGGAATCAAAAGGGCTACAAATGTTGAAGGGCCATGATGATAGTAACAGGGCTAGAGACAAGAGGTTTTGATTTTGAAGTGTTTCTATAGCAAGGCTTCAACAGGTCAATCCCTAGGGGAGAAAGGCTCACTAAAGTGTAGAATAGCTAGGCCTTAGTGCTTTCTCCTCCTTCTTCAGCTCATTGGCAAGAATAAGACGGCTAGCTTGAATAATTTTTGATAAAGTATAAGACAATAGAGTTTGTAAGTGATGTGTTGCTAAAGCAAGGCTTCACTAGACCAACCCTAGGGAAAAACGACTCACCAAGGTGTAGAAACCCTAGGCCTTGGTGTGTTTTTCTGCGTCTTAGCTCAACAACAAGTATAAAAATGACTAGGGTAGAAGAAGAAGATAGAGTGTTGCTATGGCAAGGATATATCTTCATCAAATCAAATGGCTCAAACTCTTAGTAGGGACATGATACAACACTAGTACATATGACCAAATTTGCGATGGTTTTTCGTTGCTATTGCCACACTTATCCGTCACAATTTCCACGAAAGCCAAGACTTTTTTTTGTCGCTATTTTTGTGTCGCTATATCCACGAACCAGGTTTTTGTGGAAACAACGATGAATTTATCTCTCCATGTGTCATCACCATAAAGATGGGTTAACCCTATGCATCGTCGAAATTACGACGAACTTTTGTCGAAATTACGACGAACTTTTGTCATAATTACGATGAAATTGCGTCGCAATGTAAAAAAAATTGTGGAAAGTTGTGACACAAAAGCGTGGCAATAGAGACGAAAATTTATGCCAAGACAAAAACTTACAACGTAGATGTTGTATGTGCGACGCAAAACCGTGGCAAATTGCAACGAAAATTCATCGCAATAGCGACGGAAATTTATGCCAAGACCAAACTTACGACATAGATGTTGTATGTGCGACGAAAAACCATGGCAAATTGCGACAAACTTTTGTCCCTATTACCACGGTTTTTCAAAATAAAAATTTGGCTTCCGACGAACTATCCTCAATATTGCGACGCGTCCTTTAAGTTTAAAAAAAAAATATACGAGATATGGTATTACCATATTACATTATAATATGGTATACCATATTACATTGTAATATGGTAATACCATATCTCGTTGTAATATGGGAATGCCATATCTCGTTGTAATATGGTAATGCCATATTACAATGTAATATGGTAATGCCATATTACATTGTAATATGGTAATTCCATGTTACATTGTAATATGGTATTACCATATTACATTGTAATATGGTAATGTCATATTACAATATAATATGGTATTACCATATTACATTGTAATATGGTAATGCCATATTACAATGTCTCTACTTTCTCAACAATATGCAAGAAGTTCTTTTTAAAAACAACTTAGAATAGAGATTTGTCCTGAGTGGGATGGTGACCTTGGCATTCAACAAGATAGGAAGTAATTCATTGATGACAAGTGTAGCAGGTGTGCAGGTCCACAAGTGTAGCTGACATTTCTATTGAAAGATGGATGTTAGAGAAAATGTGTAGATATTTTAGATCGAACAAGATTATAGTATATATATATATATATATATATATATATATCCCCTACAAATAAACAAGGCACTAATCAACCAAATATTGGAAGCATGTGTTATCATGAAGTTGGATTAGAAGTAAGGATACCAATATGACAATATACACAAAGAATAATTTGGAATATTACTTTCAAAAAAACACATGGATTGCATGAGTGAGTCATTATGCAATTTATATTACACAATACTATGACAACACTTCTAATATGGATAATATCTTAAGACCATTTCTCGAACACCTTTATTGTAGTCTCCTTGGATGATATTTTGACTTTTAGCAAGATTTGGGAAGATCATTTGAAACATTTGGAGATGATATTTTTAACCCTTCAACACAATTAATTGCAAGCCAACATGAAGAAATATGAGCTTGGAAAACAATT
>ML801068.1:197864-217280 GCA_009831015.1 Picea engelmannii
AGTCCTAAACCACTCGACCACACATTGTTGACATGTAAGTCTCACCAACAAACACTTTACCTAAATCAAAGAGACCAATCCCTACAAGCTATCACAAATTTGGGTAGGGGAACATTTTTTTCTAGGGAAGAGGGGGAATTTCAAGTCAATGAAGCCTATATTTCGAACTCCAATTTAGTGAGTGATCAAATTTAAACAAATCACCAAATAGATAAGTTGTAATTTAAATTTAGAAAGTAATAAAAAACATATTTGGTAAATCCAAGTGTAGCTTTATGATGGATTATATATATATATATATATAGAGAGAGAGAGAGAGAGAGAGAGAGAGAGAGAGAGAGAGAGAGTATTGTTTTTTTTTTGGAATTTAAAATGTTAAAAATATCAATATAAAGCTTTAGACACAATCTCATCATTAAATATTTTTGTTCACACTCATATAAGAGAATATTTTTTCTAGGTATCCATATGGTGCATGAGAACTACATCTTGGATTAATATCTTGAGTGTATCACAATCATGCTTAACCATGGGAGTCATGTTCGTTGTAAATCTCATTAGAAAACAAACAAAAAAAAAATAATAGACCTTGAGGCCTTTGTTGAAGTGTGATAATTCTGTCAAAACATTGTACGAGCCATGAAGAGAGTCTGCTTGTTTTATAGGGATTTAGGAACATGCAAATCTAGCATGATCACATCCATTTCTTAATATTCAAGCGATGAGGTCTATGACTTGGAGCTTCCTAAGATCCATACAAACAGAACGTTAAAGGAAATTACTCATAAAGTCCACAAAGTATATTATGTTTATTTAGGATATTGATTGCTCACTTTATCTCTCAAACCATGCAATAAAGTGTGACTGTTGAAATTTGGTAGCTTGGAGATACTTATGCATTGGCAACGCTCAGCATGCGAAAGTGACCAAGCAAAATTTCTCCTAGTGACTTTATAATGTGTTTTTTAAAAGTGACTTTATAAAGTTGGGTCTTTTAATTTTTTAATGTAAAAGTGAGTTTATGATGTTTTGAGTCACTTTAATGTCTTAAGTGACCTCAACGAATGATTAAGTTGTGATCGTTGATCTCATGAGGGAAAGATCTAATCTTGACCGTCAATCTCATTGGAAGACCAAGGGTTAGGGAAGTTACACTTAAAAATTGATAAAAGGCAGCTCATTAGGAGAGGAGGGCCCACTTTTGAGAAGGGTTTGTGGGAAGTTGAAGAGGCACGATTCCCAAGAGAGTTCTTTGCTTGGAGGGAAGAGCAACAACATAAAGGTTGGGCATGCATCCCTAGGAGAGGGATTGGCATGCTATCCAAGGAGCATTTGCAACAATAAATGCAGTATGTACAACAACTATAGTAGAGGTCGTACAACAATATTGGATGGTCATACAACAAAGAGGAGGCACATAAATCGATGTTGTTGTCTAACAACAATATTGACATGATTTTATATGATTTTTGTTGAGTGTATTATGTTATGTACCGTACAACAGCTCTTGGCACGAGTTTCTAGATAGATTGGTGATTGTTGTGGTTGTTTGCTCACCATACTAGGTTGTACAGTCAAGGCTTTTTGCCCAGATTATAGTTTGGCACTGTCTTCTAGAGGAGTGATTTGTTGGAGAGTGAGATAAGTCTGTTTATTTCTTGTTGATGTTATTGTTGTTGTGTATCACTGATATTTCCCTAAAGCTGAATAAAAAAGTATTCTCCTTAAATGCTGTCATCTTTTCTAAGTAATTCTTCTTGGGGTTTTGCCCAGATTTTTGGTGCTAAAAGTGTGATCTTGTTCACTGTTTCATGAGTATTCCACTGCTGTTATATTTAAGATAGCTCAGTTGTTTTTGTTTCAGCCCATGGGCCAATATTTGCATGATGTTATATTGCTAAGATTGGTGTACAACTAGAGAAGGCTGAAATTTGTTATTAACTAAGTGTGGGACTTATATATATATATATATATATACATATTTTAACAGGTATCAGAGTTAGGGCTCTGAATTTCAGTGGGAAACTTTGACACTTGGGACAACAAGTGATTTGTTGGTGATTTTTCTTGAAGAAAGACATAAAAGGTTCTTTGTCAGGTGGACAAAGATGACTTCCAACATCATATTTGAAGATAGGTTGGAGGGTATCTCCAACTACCTGCAGTGGAAGGTTAGAATCAACAATGTTCTCAAAGAGAACAAATTGTGGTTGTTTGTGAACACCATTGTGTCTGTACCTGCTACAGACCCCATAGCTCTTGATGTTCATGAGGTGAAGGAAGCCAAGACTCAGAGAATCATCTTGGACGGGGTCAAAGACCACCTTATTCCACACTTGGCTGAGAAGAAGACAACGAAAGAAATGCGGGATGTACTGAAAGGCTTGTTTGAGGCTAAGAACGAGAACTAGAAAATGGCTCTCTAGGACAAGCTCCATGGACTTAGGATGATCAAAGGAGAGAGTGTGTCCAACTACCTCACCCGGGTTGCACATGTGAAGAATGAGTTGGCAATTGTTGGAGAAGTCATTCCTGACTCAGAGTTGGTGTGGATAGCCCTCAAAGGCTTCACCAAGGAGTGGGAGGTTTTTGTGAAGTGTGTAGTGGGGAGAGAGAAGCTCCCTGACTAGAGCAGATTGTGGGATGATTTTACACAGGAGGAGATCTAGGAGGGATCTCAGGAAATGGCATTGGATGGTGCAGACGACAAGAACGTTGTTCTTGTGTTAAAGGGAAATGAGAAGAAGAAGTACATGAGAAAGGTGAAATTCTTTTCATGTCACAAGACTAGCCACTATGTTAGTTAATGTCTGAACAAGAAGAAGAAGAAACCAGAACCAGAGGTATCAACTTCAGCAGAGGTTGCATAGTTTGTTGAGAGATATGAGAAGGAGTTCTTGCAGAGTTTGTTGAGAGATATGAGAAGGAGTTTACTCTCATGACTGGTCTTGTGGGAAGTGGGTGCCTAGTGTTTGAGGACATTGAGTCTTGGTTTGTGGACAGTGGAGCTTCTTGGCACATGACTGGGTTGAGGTCAGTTTTCTTCAATCTTGCAGAGATAGACTCAGAGTGCAGAGTGAATTTTGCAGTCGGCCCACAACTTGCAGTAAAGAGGGTTGGAAGGGTGAGATTCCAACTAGAGTCGAGAGGTCTTCTGGAGGTTGTCGAGGTGTTATATATTCCAGAGTTGACAGTTAATTCTCTCTCAGTGTCAACTTTGGATGAGAGTGGATTTGGAGTTGTCTTCTATGGTGGACATGTGTTTTTATATCCTGTAGGAGAAATTGCTGACACAACAATAATGCTTGGTGTCGAGTATGAGGTCCTATACAAGTTTTTGGGTTGACCTTTGTTGGGGTCCAGTGGATTTCTGGACTCATATTCTATGTCAGAGAGTTGGCAGGTAGCATGGGAGAGAGAGTTGACACCGGGAACTCAGTCTTCTTCCAAGACTCTCAAAGGACTCAACAAGCATGAGTCGACACAGATGGATGCTCAGGAGAGTGTGCAGTCTCTTAGGAGCATGTCTTCAGTTCGTGGTACAACAGAGGTAGAAGTAGAGGATTCCAATGTAGTGGGAGTAGTGGCTCCATGTTCATAGGGAGCAGAGACTTCTAGTACAGAGGGAGAAGTTATGGCAGCTGATGAGATGGAGACAAATTCTGGTGGTGATACAAGAAGTACCTCTCTCGCTAAGAGGGAGTGTTGAAATTTGGTAGCTTGTAGGTACTTCTTCATTGGCAGTGCCCAACATGCGGAAGTGACCAAGCAAAATTTCTCCTATTGACTTTATAATGTGTTTTTATAAAGTGACTTTATAAAGTGATTTTATAAAGTTGGGTCTTTTAATTTTTTAATGTAAAAGTGATTTTATGATGTTTTGATTCACTTTAATGACTTAGGTGACCTCAATGAACGATTAAGTCATGATCGTTGATATCATGAGGGAAATATCTAATCTTGACCGTCAATCTCATTGGAAGACCAAGGGTTAGGGTAGTTACACTTAAAAATTGATAAAAGGTAGCTCATTAGGAGAGGAGGGTGCACTTTTGAGGAGGGTTTGTGGGAAGCTGAAGAGGCACAATTCCCAAGAGAGTTATTTGCTTGAAGGGAAGAGCAACAACATAAAGGTTGGGCATGCATCCCTAGGAGAGGGATTGGTAGGCTGTCCAAGGAGAATTTGCAGCAATAAATGTAGTTCGTACAAATGATACAATAGAGGTCGTACAACAGTATTGGTTGGTTGTACAACAAAGAGGAGGCACATAAATTGATGTTGTTGTCTAACAACAGTATTGACACGATTTTCTATGCTTTTTGTTGGGTGTATTATGTTTTGTATCGTACAACAACTCTTGGCACGAGTTTCTAGATAGATTGGTGACTGTTGTGGTTGTTTGCTGACCATACTAGGTCGTACAGTCAAGAATCTTTTCCCATATTACAGTTTGGCACTGTCTTGTAGAGGAGTGATTTGTTGGAGAGTGAGATAAGTCTATGTATTTCTTGTTGATGTTATTGATGTTGTGTATCAATGATATTTCTCTAAAGTTGAATAAAGAAGTATTCTCCTCAAATTTTGTCATCTTTTCTGAGTAATTCTTCTTGGGGTTTTGCCCAGCTTTTTGGTTCTAAAAGTGTGATCTTGTTCACTGATTCATGAGTATTCCATTGTTGTTATATTTCAGATATCTTAGTTGTTTGTGTTTCAGCCCATAGACCAATATTTGCATGATGTTATATTGCTAAGATTGGTGTACAACTAGAGAAGGTTGAAATATGTTATTAACTATGTGTGGTACTGATATATATATATATATATATATATATATTAACAGTGACAAAGTAGATGTTATAGCATAATCCCTAATTCATATCTCTAATGATAACAATAATTATGTTGCCTTCTCCATAACTTTCTTAAGAATCTCACCCACGCATAAAAAATGTTGCTCCAAGCATTAAGGTTGCAAAGGACGTGTCTCATTGATATTAGGCTTGGGATGAGACAAATGCAAAGAGAGTTGTGGGGCATTCTCAATTGACACATAAAGTATCATCACATTATTATCAATGTTGCTAGAAAAAACAAGAAGAAAGTGAGTGTGATAGATAAAAATTCATAAAATCGGGAAAAGGGGAATGACAAGATGAGTGTGGATTTGATAAAGAATAAAACTGAATCAATAGAATCACAATTCTCACTGCTATAATCTTAATTTCACATTTTTTTTATATTGACAAGGTTCATTTTGTGTAGGTTCATATCTAAATTTAATCAAGAACATACATGTTAGAAAATTTCATTGAACTTAATAGAAATTATTATTTGAAAGAAAATCAATGACATAGTTTTGTTTGCAACACATTAAAATGTGCATTATATTTACAATGAGCTTGACCAAACCTATACAAGACTGGTGGATTGTTGAGAGATTTAAATTCAAGTATTAATTGTGAGTTTTGTTCCCATTAAGTACCTATTCCAATAATGGGGATGCCACGAACTACATACTAAGTGGTTGAGTGTACTCAAATAATAATCAAATATTATATTCCAATGCTACAACCATGTCATGAATTATAACAGGTAGACACATAGCACTACAAATGCAACAAATAACTATGAATCAACATGTTAAATACTTTTAGAGTGATGTAATATGTGAATATGAAGAAAGAGAGATGACCTAATTTCCTTGGGTTTCCTCTATGTCTATAATTTTCTCATCAAAATTGGTCAAAATTGTTGTTGAGCCACACATTTACAATTAATACCGTTAATAAGTTTCAATGTAATACTCATAGACCATGACTAATTGTTTTGGTGTTTTGAAAATCCAAGAGGGGAGGCAAAGATAATAGAGGAAACAACATTACAGTAGGTGTGGGATCCAAACACATTGGGTTTGGATATCAAATGTGATGTCGATTCTCATATTGATAGGGATCAACCATGCTAATAACACATGAATTCAAGTGGGGATTCAAAAAGACAAGGTGTCCAGGCTTCTCAAGGAAGCTTTCATTAAGTGACACTTTAACAATTCATATGTCAACACAATGGTAGGATTATATGGGTCTAAGTTATGTAATGGATTCAATGTTGTGGAATGGTACATTGTATCATGGGATAATGGGAGCCAATGAGAAATATATGATTTTAGTCTTTAGATGCCAAAGGCAAGTAATGAGAGTGAAATCTTCAGTCTTTCTCATAATTTGCATTTATCCTCATATAATAAAAAAGTACAATACTCATTCAAAAACCATGTTTGGGAGTTAAGACATTGATAGGTTGTTGAAAATGTGACCCTTATTTTGAAATTTTATAATATTTGTTGTCTTTTATAAATGAAAAGTGATTTAAAAAATTTACAATTTTTTTAAAGGTTGTTTTTTAAAGTACCTTTCTAGGATGGGTTTGAACTCCTTAGAAGGGTTGGGAAGGATTCAATTTTTATCATTGCCCACTATGATCCACTCAATAGACTTATCAATTTTTATCAAATAAATGGGGATACCATTGAGCATGAGATGTGTTGAAGGAATAAGACTTCAAATGCAAACATTGGGATGAAGATGAGTAGATCATTAGAGTATTAAGTGATCCACGAATAAAATAAAAAGTAATCTTAGATTTAAAAGAGGAACCATTAAAGTACTAAATGATCCATAAATTGAATGAATTATGATCTTAAATTTAAAAGAGGAAACAAGTAAAAAATGATCTTCGACCTAGAAGCTAAAGGAGGAGAGTAATACAGTTCTAAAGAAGACAAAATGGAAACTGTCCTAGTTTAGCTTGAATCTTTTGAAAAATTGGGAGAAGAAGCCAATCCTAAGTGGGATGTGGAGCCCATTATCGATGTAAATTTTTTTATTAAAGAGTTTAAGGCATAACAACACTAGGACAAACTACGCAGACAAGACGAAACAAAGTTAAAGGAGCCTCTTCAAGAGGTAGTGAAGCACATTAAATTCGCCCGACTCCTTGAAGACAGAGTCTAGTAGGTGGAATATGAAGTAGTCAAGATAAGGGTTAGGGAGGTAGTCGAACTCGACCAAGAAATATGAGGGTTAGGGAGGTAGCCGAACTCAAGACCAATAAAGATGCCAATCATATAAATAAAACACCAAGGTCAACTCAAAAGGGAACAAGTAGAGGTTGACACATACAAAGGTAAAATGAGTATGAGAGAAAAAGGGTCAAAAGGAATATTTGATTGACATAGAGTCATCAAACAAATCTCTCAAGTGGACTTGATCATAGAAGAAAATACCAAACAATTCTTGAGCGAAGTTGGAAGCAGTGTCCCGAAAGGAAGGAGGTCGATTAACAAAAAGATGAGTCAAAGAAAAACAAGGACCATTGTTGGCAAAGTGGTGTAGACTCGTTTGGTCTTTTGAAGTCTACAACAAAGGCCACACAAATCCAGGTATATTAGGGTCTACTCAAGATGACCAACACTAATGAAGGTGTGGGGAAAAGTAAATAAGTGGCCAAACAAGAAACATAAAAGGAGGGATCAAAATGATATCAACTCCCTCCATATGCTTAAGCAAAAATCTGAAGAGTCAAGACCACCTTTTATGTTTCACACCGAATGATCACAATCACAATCGTTGTTCTAAATACCTCCACAAAAATATGTCTACAAATGGGGGTTAAATATTATATAGTCATTACCATTAAGAATCAACCTTCAAGGAGGCTTGAGCAAATTTTGAGGTGTCCTGACAGTTTTTTGATAACAACTATTTGGTGCTACATGCCAAGGTAATGAACAAGGATAAAAGGATTAGACAACTAGAAGAAACCAGGAGGAGTACTCTTCATTGAGATCATATGACATTCTCTACAACACCCATTGAATAGGGAATCTTTGTAGATAAGTAAATATGACAAAGAATTCAACATGAGATAACAAGGAAAGGATCAACAAACACAATATCTACCTCGATGAAAGAGGTTGTATTGAGGCTATATTCATTGCACCTAGCATAATCTAGGGACTTTCACTACATGGAAACATATGTGTAGGCATCAAGAGTAGAGAGAAACAATTTCATAGAGGACATTACAAAGGGTAACTGCAAAAAGTTAGAAGAGGGGATATTCCAGTTGTAGGAGCTCCACATAAAACTACACCAAGTCAAGCTCAAAAAGTATCCCACAATTTTTTTTTAGGTTGATGGATGACTTTAATAGAGTATATTTGATGACTTAAGTCTTTTGGAAAAGTATTTGGACAAGGACAAGTATAGTCATTACCTTAGGGTATGTTTCTGTTATGTAGGACCAAAATAATATGTTTCTACTATGCAGGACCAAATTGGGGTTAGCATGTGTTGATATTATGGTAGTTGCGGGAGGTATTTACCTCCACGTGTAACCCTAACAAGAATAGAATATTCTGGGAAGTAAGAAGTAACCCTAAAGTGTTGAACATAATCCCAGAAGACAAGTCAGCTCAAGGAAATAATTTATATTAAGTATTTAGTCTCCAGAATGGGAAGTCCGTCCAGACAGCTCAGGAAACAGTATAAATACAAGTAGCCCTACCTCATTTTGTACACACTTCTCATAATTGCATCTGGGAAGAAGTGTGCACTGCAGGAGCTAGGTTAGTGCGCAAGTCTGGGGAGTAGTTGCAGCCGGCAGTTGTCGCAATCTGGTTTCTTGGTTTATGCTCAGACTTTTTGTTGGTTATGGGTGGAATTTCTGATCATTCTTGGTTATCTTTGTGCATTAGCCTTGGTTGGCTATTGTTTGCTTCCGGAATTATTCTTTGTCAAGGTTAAGGTGATCGGGGGTGGCTTCGGCCTATGGTTGGGTGACAATATTGTTATATTGTCTATGGTTAAACGAGCACATCCATTACTTTCTAATAGCATGTCCATTTATAAAGATGGGGATGACCATTTATAGGCTATATAATAGTTCAATCAGATGACTGATAAGGAAGAGGAGTTATTCCAAAAAAGTTTTTATGAAATCTCCATATCATGTGAAGTATGGACAAATAAATATATCTAGACTTGGGTTGAAAGATTGGCCTTTACCGAGCAAGGATATGATAAATTATACATAGTATATGATGAACTAGTAGTGCTAGAAGCACATCACTACATTTAATAGAGGACAAGTCAACACTATTTGAGCCTAAGGTCCAGGTTCAACAATATTGGGAATACTCAGTTGAAGCTAAACGTAAGAAATCTCAGCCAGAAAAGGAAAACAAACACAGGTACTCGTAGACAACAACAAGTTAGCTAATCAGGAATGTAGATTTTGGGCCAAACAATTGATGTAGCTAGGAGGCTATTAAGTGCTCCAAGGTGAGATAATTGTTGGGTGTGAACCCACCTAGTTTTGTAATTAAACCCCATAACATATTAGGCCATACAACGCAACAAAGTAGAATGTGATCAAATTTGACTATATCAAACAAGTTGACTAAAGGGACATGTTATCATGCCACTTTTTTCCACTTGCAAGACTTAAATGCCTCATGTAAAAGCCATATAAAATAAGTTCTTTATGTAGTTTATAAGCTCAAAAACCATGAAGTATGAGCTAATGAATCATGGAGGACATAAGTTAACTCTCAATTTGACTAGTTTATAGAAGTACACACCCCTCCCTTGCATGAGATGCATAGTTGCACATCAAATCCTTTATGAACAATATAGTCACCATTACAATGAGAAATAATAAGTTATGCAACTCATTTAATGTGATGGTCACTTCAGACACTGGTTTGGTCAAGAAACACTCATACAATAAGAGATAATAAGGGGTACATGGCCATTCCCAGTGTAAATTCCATGACATGGGCTAAGATATGACTACAAACTCCATTTCCTCTCTAGAGAAAATCTATAAATGGGAGCCTCCATCCTTCATTTCAACAAGTTAAATGGATGCAAATTTATGGTGCAAGTATTTTTCCAAAGAATGTGAAGCCCACTTACTTCAATTCTTCCTTTGAGATTCATTAGTGGTTGTGCTGCCAAAATCCCCCCCATTTGATTATGTCATAAGAGAGAATGATGTTCAAACTACTCAAAAATCATACAAAGTATAAAAGAGGACATAAGCCTTGAAAGAGAGATCTTGGAGGATATATCCATCAATCCCTCAAGGTGAAATCTTCCATTTTTTATTGAGTTTTTCCCAATTGGTATTCATACAAATCATTCAATCTCTTTCATGCCATAAATATTTTCAAATGGTGTGCATGTTTCTTCATTTCATTTTTCATTAACTGGTTTTCATACTAATCTTGTTAGAAAATGGTGGCATTGGTTTCTTTGTTTTCATTGTGTGCAAGTTCTTTGTGAGGAGGATTCTCCAGCTGAATCCCTCTCTCATTTCTACATAACAAGGTCAATTTAGCAAGAAGCCTCCCTTAGGGTTTTCTTCTCTTTTCCTCATTAATTTTCCATGCATTTGATTCTTGGGAGATAGCTAGATTGAAGTATCTCACTCACATCTTTATTTCTAATTGCATTTGTGGATCTAACCCCTTGTTGAGTGTATTTTGTTCACACCATGCCCCAAACCACACACAACAGGATGCTTGATCAAATTTGACCTTATCAAGAGATCCTTGGATATAAATAAGTATAGCCTTGAATGATATAGGATAGCTACTTGATTGTGATCCATGTTCATTCATCCTAATAGAGATTTTATACTCTTTTTTGTTGAAGAATAAAATTATCTCTTTTTCTAACAGTGGGTCTTACTCCTAGTCCTTGGGTTAATTTCCACTATAAATAAGGTGTGTTTTTATACGTGTTTCTATTTATGGATTCTTGTTTACTGACATTAATGGTATATCTAGTTTGGTTATAGTTTTTATTTTGAGTGATTGCTAAGTACTCTAAATCCGACTCACTTGGTTAGAAAGGTATTGGTTGAGTTTGTAGTTTGGGTCTATTTGAGACCCAAGACCTACTAATCCACTAACCCCTAACCATTGATTTAATAACCTTTTAATCACTAACCCACTATCCCCCTAACCATTAAACCACTAACCACTAATAGTTGTGGTTGAATATGGTTGGCTATGGTCAATTTTGGTTGACTATAATCCATGATTAATAAATATATTCATGATTAATGCTATTGGTCCATTAACCCTAAACCCACTAACCCCATAATCCTTAACCCACTAACCCCATAACCCTTGACCCACTAGTGACTATAGTTGACCATCATTGACTATAGTTGGCTATGGTCAACTATGTGATATGCGCACAATATAAAAAATTAAGAAGATACTTACACACAAGAAAACACAAGAGAAAATATTTGTTGAAACTATAAACATGTTGTATACCTATTTGTATTACTATATATATAGTACAAAATTTTGGGAGAATGATTAATTTTGACCATGTCTCCAATAGATTACAATAAAGGAAGCTTCTAAGAGAAGAAACATGTACAAGGGAGCTTTTAGATTAATATGCAACAAGTTCCCTGGATGTGTAATGCAAAGGAAAACTCCAAAATTCAAAGAGTTTAGTGTTCTAAAAACAACCATGAATATGAAAAAATACTAGTTTTGATATTTGTTAAAATAATCACGTGGAACATAGATAAAGTCACTCAACACGACTTGATATTACTTGATATTTCAATGTTTCAACGTGATAAAATATTCATGTATATATAGGATGGGATAGCTCTTGTAGACATTAATGAGGAGCTCGTTGAACTTATGATTAAACTGAGAGCGGGGGTAGATCAATATAAGATATTTTTTACTTTATTTAACCATTCATCAATCATTCATTAGGTGAGAAACAACGAACTCAAATCACAATACACAGATTTTAACATGGAAACCCAATCGAGAGAAAACCATAAAACTCATCTTTATAAATTTCTGTATGCACCAACCTACTGTTACAAAGATTGTAGGCACCAACCTATTGGAGACACCAATCTCCTTAACTGAGCACCAACTCAGCAATATGTAGGCACCAATCTCCTCAACTAAGCACAAACTCAACAAGATGTAGGCACCAACCTATTGGAGACACCAATATCCTCAAATAAGCACCAACTCAACAAGATGTAGGAACTAGCTTGTTGGAGACACCAATATCCTCAACTGAGCACCAACTCAATAAGAGGTAGGATATTGGAGACACCAATATCCTCAACTGAAAACCAACTCAATAAGATATGTGTATACACCAATCCAAGATATTCATACACATAGTATTCATGACTTCACCTACATGCTTCATTCCACAAACAAACCTTCAAACAATAGCAAGCCTCATAACATCATTCCTAGAATGTAATCACTAAAAACAACATCCACTAATGACAACATCCACTAACAACAACATCCACTAATGGAAACATCCATTGACGACAATATCACAACTTCAAACGATTGCACACGACAACATCATAGACCTTCAGTCCTTCATAGCACACCTTGAGAACAAGAAAGACCTCAAGAAAATACCTTAGACTTCTCTTACACACCAGAAAGACACCCCAACACCTTTAGAGCACCTGAGATCACTTTTGTGCACCTCATACTTGATCTCTTTCTTATTTTCTCTACAAATGAGAAAATCTATCATGTATTTATAGAAATTGTGTCCCCACTTTCAGGGACAACCTGTAAATACTGATTGGGTCAACCTCAATTTTCTGGTTAGAACGAAAAAATTCATATCTCCTCATTCCTGGGGAGTTAGAGGAAATGACATATACCATTGGAAAGGTCTCAGAATAAGATTTATAACCATATAACTTGTGATCCCATTTGAACTAGATATGTGGGGTAAAAATTCCTTCAAAGATAGGGTATCCAAACTAACCATCAAAATCCAAAAGTGATACTTTCAACAATCTCCATCTTGCAATCTTTGTCTTGGACATTTGTAGTCTTCCCCTGTATTTGAAATCAATGACAACTATAGTTCCAACAATATCCCCCTTTATCGTTGATGGTAACCCTTAGTCAATTATGTAATACTCCCCTTGTCTGCAACTCTCCTTATGTCTGCAATTCTTACTATGTTTGCAACTTCTCCCCCTTTGACATGAATGGAAAATGGTTGATCCCCCTGAGTTTGTGATTCCCTTCAATCACTCTAATGTGAAATTTAAAAGTTTATCTCTAATCGATCATTATCCAAGTTGTCTTTGCCACAAATATCCAACATTGATCCTTCTATTTGATTGGTTTTATTGATCAAACCTTCCACTACAAAGTCATGCCATTGATCTTTTGAATGGGGTGAAGCTTTAGTATTGGCATTATTTGAATATATTTCTTCCTCCTCATTCATTTCTGAAAAGGACCAGCCAGATGACTTCTCTTGTCCAGAAGAGTACTGTAAACTTGAATTTCCATTTTCACAAGGAAATGTCCTAGCCTTACCTTTTCTAGAAATGGGGTGTACATGTCTCGAGTGAGAATCAAAACATTGAATCTCCCTGCCATCTTCATCTAGCTTATCACATCCTTTCTCATAACAAACAATTTCATCATTCCTTGTTACTTGATTTTGCTTCCTTTTCCAAACCTTTGAGTATTTTTCTCTATGCTTGGTAAGAACATCTTATTCCTTGTTTTGTTTAGGAGGTCCAACTGTACTACTTCTACAGTAGCATGCTATGTGCCAATAGTATTGTACTTATAACATTTAGTATTGTAATCAAGTAGAGGATCAAATGAATTGTAGTTTTTGTTAGCAAACCCGTGAGAGATTATGGTTTTGTTGCTCACATAATCATCCTTTGAGGTCTTATAAAAACCTCTATTTATATCTCTCACATGATCTCTTCTTGCATAATCTCTACAATCTATTGCCTTATGACCAAAATTATTGCAAGAAAAACAATAGCCAAAAAAGATATTTTGGTAACGGCTGGTGAAAGGCCTTCTTGTCAGAATAGCTCTTATGGACTCATTCTTGTTGTTCTTACGAGAATAATCAAGAATATGTTGGTCATCATTTCCTTTCCTACTACATCTTTCATTATTGATAGAGCCTTTGAGAATATTATCATAACTTTTAGGATTTTCTTCAGGAGTATTATGATTCTCATCATAGCCAAGACCTATCTTGATGAATTGTGACCTTTGGCAACTAAGGATCTCATTTAAATTTTTAGTGCTCTTTTCAAAATTCAACTAGGTGTTTGACTTATTCAATTTCTCCTTTAATGAGACAACTTCAAGCCCTAACTTCTCATAGGTTTCCACCTTTTCTTTGAGCTGACTTTTCACTGCTTCTTCTAGCTAAATCTTCAGGTTGATAATTATCTTCTATGTTTTTTCAAGATCATGATCCTTCTTTTCATGTTTTTGAAATTTCTTCTTAAACTTTATATTCCTTTTTCTAAGTATGTCCATTTCTTTTAGGGCACTAATGATTTCTTCTTCAATATCTTCTTCTTCTTAATCTAGCTTTATTTTATGATCAACAAACTTTGTTTTCATGGTTATGGAGAGAGATTCTTCTTCATCATTACTATCTTCCCTTTCTTCATATGGACACTTAGTAGAAAAATGTCCTATTCTACCACAATTAAAGCATTTGATGGGTGGATTACCCTTGTATTTTCCAAGTCCTTTTATCTTTCTCACAAATTGTACTTATTTTGTCTCTGACTCACAACAAGAATAATCATTGGATCTCTCTTCACTTGATTTCTCTTCATAAATATTTTGTAGCTTGTCCCAAATATGTTTAGTTATTGTACACTTCATTACATTAACTATATTAGAATCTGGTAGGTCACTCAAGATGAACTCTATTGTTTTTTCATTGTTTTCACTTGACTCCTTCCCAACTTTATTTATATAACCCGTTGTGACTGATTCCCAAATACCAAACCCAAGGGCCTTCAAATATATCCTCATTCGTCTACTCCATGTTTCATAGTTTGTTCCATCAAACAAAGGATCTCTATTTGTAGGGAGACCTTCCTTACAATCCATATGTGCTCAAGATCAGTCTTCCAGTGGTTAAATTTTTTCTAAAGGAACCTGATCTGATACCAATTGTTGAACTTATCCTTATAATGAGAGGGGAGGTGAATCAATATAATATACCTTTTACTTTATTTAACCATTCATCAATCATTCATTAACTAAGAAACAATACACTCAAATCACAATACACAAATTTTAACATGAAAACCCAATCGAGAGAAAACCATAAAAATTATCTTTATAAATGTTTGTAGGCACCAACCTATTGTTACAAATATTATAGGCACCAACCTATTGGATACACCAATATCCTTAACTAAACACCAACTCAGTAAGATGTAGGCACCAACCTACTGGAGACACCAATCTCCTCAACTAACCATCAAGTCAACAAGATGCATGAACCAACCTATTGGAGACACCAATATCCTCAACTAAGCACCAACTCAACAAGATGTAGACACCAACCTACTAGAGACACCAATCTCCTCAAATGAGCACCAACTCAATAATATGTAAGCATCAACCTACTAGAGACACCAATCTCCTCAACTGAGCACCAACTCAATAAGATATGTGTAGACACCAATGCAAGATCTTCATACATAGAGTACTTATGACTTCACCTGCATGATTCATTCCACAAACAATCCTTCAAACCCTAGCAAGCCTCATAACATCATTCCTAGAATGTAATCACTGACGACAACATCCACTCACGACAAAATCCACTCATGACAACATCCACTCACGACAACATCCACGGATGTAAACATCCTCTGATGACAACATAAAAAATTCAAAACAGTGCATACGACAACATCATAGGCCTTCAGTCCTTCATAACACACCTTTAGAACAAGAAAGACCTCAATAAAATCCCTTAGACTTCCCTTACACACCAGAAATACACCCCAACACCTTTAGCGCACCTCAGATCACTTCTGCACACCTCATAATTGATATCTTTCTTATTTTATATACAAATGTGAAAATATATCATGTATTTATAGTGATTATGTCCCCACTTTCAAGGCTGACTTGTAAAGACTGGTTGCGTTGACCTCAATTTTCCGGTTGGGTTGTCAGACGAAAAAATCCATATCTCCTCATTCCTAGGGAGTTAAAGGGAATTCCATATACTGTTGGAAAGGCCTTGTAATAAGATTTCCAACCATATAACTTGTGCTCCCATTTTAGCTAGGTATGTAGGTTAAAAATCCCTTCAAAGATAGGGTATCCAAAAGTGATACTTTCAACAATCTCCATCTTGCAATCTTTATCTTGGACATCTGTAGGATTCCAATGTCTTTGACATCAATGAAAACTATATTTCCAATAGAGCTTAACTTACACATCACTATTCCATAATTATCCCCACTAGAAATTACATTTGAGCCCATTGTATTTACATTTTGCTGGTTCAAGTGGTTGTGAGGAAAATTGCTACCCTCCCCACTCAAGTTCAAATCCCACTTTGAGACATGTTATCTTTGAGTGAGCCATTTTTTTTATGAACTATATATGATTTATTCATGAGTTGTTGACCTGATCTTGTGTCCTTAAGAATCTAGGGTTTACGTTCGGTACCATCCTCAAAAAGAGGGGAAGTGCCCAGGAAGTTTCCCATGGGATATGTTACCTACAAAAATAATATCATTTGGATAGCTATTAAAAATATAATAATTAGTTGTTTAATATTAATTGATGACCAATAACACAATTATATATTGATTTTGATACTAAAATATTCATTAACACACACATTCTAATGTTGTGCAAGAGGCTTATTAAAAAATAAATGAAGGGGCATTAATAAATTGAGACAATATGCATTATTTGTATTTTGTAATTCTTTAAATAATAGATAGAAGAGCATGTATCATGTCATTATGATTAACTTGAGGCACACATCCTAGCATATCATATATTTATTATTATTGCAAATTGCAACAAGTTATACATTAAGATATGTTTATTCCTTGAATTCATGAACATACTCATAATACAGGTTATAAACCAAACAACATCATCCAACCATTAAATCAAATGCACCAATAATAACATAATGTGCAATATTAAATAATAATAATGTTATCAAACAACATCAACCAACTATATACGTGATATGAAAAATGTGTAATAACAATTAATTGTAATGATCACAATGATGCATCTCAAATATACATGAATGGTAGAAAAATAAATTTACATGTCAAGCAATGTCGTTAATTTCCATTAGATCTAGTGCTAAGTTTGACACTAAATATGGAGGCAAAATACCTCCTCTAAGAGTCTAAGCAACCAATTGATCATGAAATGGACTTGGAGAAAGGTGTTTCATATAGCAATGTGCCTCCTGGTCAATGGGTGATACATTCACAACAAGTGGAGTACGAGGAGTAGATGTAGGAAAAAGAGTAGGTCAAGTAGGAGGTGGATTAGGAATGCATGGTTGATCAACAAGAGAATCATCCTAAGGATTCCATCAAAAGGAGCATGAAAAAATCTCTCAACTTGTTAGCCTGCACGATTCACCCTCATCAATGCTCAAGGGATCCTGAGAATATGATGAAATAATATGGTCATGTCTCAAGGAAGGCCCCTATATAACTCGCATGATTTGGCCTTGAAAAACCTTGACTCTATGTGTAAGTGGACTCACTCTAAAGCCAAACATCAAATCACATATCTAATTATTCATGTCAATACAAAACCATACATTTGGCCACGTATGGTGCATCCCTATTCTATGATACCCAAACATCTCATTAGGCTTGATCGTCTCTACATTTGATTGTGAAGGAGGTATGTCATCACCAACTAGACTAGTATCTACAAAATAGTCGACAACAATTAGACAATTTAAACAAAATATCTTAATCAATAACATGTGCATTAAATATGAAAAAAATTATGCAACTAGATTAAGTAAAACATAGTGAGAATTTTATCCATCTCATATGATGGTTGTAGTATAGTAAATGGAAGGTTCGACAACCCCACTAGTCCATCCCCACATAAGGATATGACATGAGATCAAGGATATGATCGTCCTCACTACCTAACATAGGAATCACATTAGTAGACACATGCCTACACATCCATAACAATTGATCCCTTTTGGGCAACATCTATCCCCACATACAAATATGCACAATAATCATATGTTTAGGAGGGAGGTGATCAAATAATGATCAAGTCACTAAAATTCTGTATAAAAATAGAAGAAACAATTTTGATGCAAAGGGGAAGAGAGATATCCTCTCTCTCATACTACAAAATATTTTTATCCAATGTAATAGAAAAAATCCACTATAATAGCGAACCACCTATACAATGTCTTTGTTGAGATTTCTCGAAATGGTTTTTAATGCAAATTCAAATATTACACCTCAACCTAAGGTTTTATAGATCTATATGATGTGAACTTTCATCCTTAGGGTTGAATTTGAAATATAAATTACAATAATATATATTTCACTTCTATTCAACCAAATGCACTAGGAAACCCAAGAAAATAAACACCAATTAAATGTACTTCAAGGAAATGATGTTTCTATCCCTTATGGCACACTTCCCAACATAAAATATATCTAAAAATAACTTATTACAGAAGATTTATTACAACCATAAATATGTCCTTTTAGCTTATATATGTTTTTCAAATCAATTAACAAAATGTACTCAATGTTATGTCAAATCAACATGCATAACCAACGCTAGAAACTACTTAATCATCATGAGAACATAAGTTGAAATCAAATCTACAAGTACACAAAGTTTGGACAATAAGGAACACTTCATATATATACCAGATGAACTTATAAGTACATACCAACAACTTAATACAAGTTGGTACAAGTCATGCTCTCCAAACCCTAGCTAAGACATCCACCATAAATAACAAACCCTAACCACTAACTCCTCCTAGCTAGAAATCACTCCCAACCAACATTGGTCACTCTACCAAATAACCTCAACTAGAGAGCATACACATGACAAAGTCCTCTTTGGAACCTACAGTTTCATCACATAAGTGTACAAGAGAAAAAAACATAGTCTCCCTCTATCTTCTCCACATCAAGAATTCCAAGTAGTACTGGGGTTTCTAGTGCCACAAAACCCTAGTATTCTTCTTTCACAAGAACCACAAGAACAAGTGCTCAATTTAATCCTCTAGGGCTTCTCCCAAACCCTAGCTTCCCTTTTCTTCTTAGGGAAAACCTTAACCCTAATCTTATTCTTGAATCAGCTCAAGAACCATAGTGTTGAAAACAAAGAGAGCAAATTACGATGAAGAATAATACATATGAAAGGAGCAAGTTCACTCTACCTCTCACATCCCTAATACAAGTATGTGATCAATATGATGAATGAAAAGACTATCTCCTCCCTTTATTTATATGAAATTTGAAGGAGGCCAAAA
>ML801069.1:37480-50378 GCA_009831015.1 Picea engelmannii
GTGTGATAGAAGTGAGGCGCTAGCCTCTTATTTATACTAATCTGGCACGTGTGAAGAGACACCATTCTGGCAGGGCCGACCTCTCATACTGGGTGGATAAATCCACCTTTAATTAAATCTGGCTAGGCCGACCTTTCATTATACCTGCTGGGGCCGACTTCTTATTCTTTACATTATAATTGTCCGATGACCAATCCGTAAAAGGGGATTTGGTCCTTATACAATTACCGACTTAGTTAATCCTCAATGGGGATTAACCTAATAATAAAAATAATAATAATGACATGATTAATCCACAATGGGGATTTAATCCAATAACAAAATAATAAGAATGCCCTTCGCAGTTACATTATTTCAACAACAATTAGGGTTACAGGTAGGTCTGACTCTTGAACAATATAGCAAGGGATCTCATACACCCACTAGTGCTCAACCACTAGGGGCACATCCATAGGGATGTCCATATCTCTATCTCACTGCGTCTCACAGGAGAACCACACTCACTAGTGCTGAACCACTAGGATCGCGTTCACCTGTGCTCATCCATAGGCGTGTCCACTCAACAGATCTTCTTTCCCACTGCATTACACATGAGAGTCATTTCGAGTTCATTATCTCAACTCTCTGCTCAGAGGAGGCTAATACATCGTCTTCATCTCTATCTCATAACGATGCACCCAATTCATGGGAATTCACTCGGTCACCTTGTGCTCAGCCACAGGCACGTCCAACTCAATAGATCTCCTTTCTCATTGCTTTACACAGGAGGATCATTTGGAGTTCTTCTCAACTCTCTGTAAGGAGGAGGCCATCACTACGTTCCAGTTCTGTCTCAGATAGGAATGACACACTCAACTCATGGGCTCTCTCTCAGGTCGACTTAATCAGCCTGTGTCCTGGAGGATGTTTCACGCATATGTAATCATCAACACTCCCTCTCAGCTAGGGAGGCATTCTCCATCAGGCCAAGTCTCGCATGGAAGTACTCGAACTTTGTCTTGGCTATAGTCATCAACACTCCCTCTCAACTAGAGAGGTATTCTTCACCAAGCCAATTTGGTGAAGGCGTCTGCAATCTGTTCATGTGTAGGAAGGTACGGCACGTGTATTGCTTTCCTCTACATCATGTCTCTGAAAATGATATTTTATCTCAACTTGTTTCAATCTATCATGAAACACAAGTTTCTCAAAGAGCTTCACACAACTCCGGTTATAATCATAGAATCCATCTCATGATCAAGTAAATCTGTCAGTAGTTTATGAAACTGCACTGCTTCGCACACTCAATGATATATACTCTGCTTCTGTGTTTATTCAAGGCCACAGAGCTTCATTTCCTGCTGCACCAGGTAACCATGACAACCTTCACAGTAAAAGAACAATTGGATGTTCTCTTCCGGTCCATTGAACTTTCTGCTCAATCTGTATCGGCATATTCTGCAAGCTCAAGTTCACATTGGAGGCATATCTCAGGCCATATCCAACTGTGCCTCGTATATATCTCAATACATGTTTTACTGCTATCCAATGAGTCTATCTCGGTTGGCTCATGGATTGACTAAGCACATTCACTGTATAGCATGAATCAGGTCTGGTGTTAACTAGATACATCAATGATCCAATCAGATGTGGATCAATCTTGTCTGAATCATCATCATTCATTTTCTTCAAATCCATCACGGTGCTTTTGCATTCTGTCATACCGAACTTCTTTAATATTCCCACTGTATGTTTTCCTTGACTCGGGAAAAGTCTCATCGGTCCTCTATCATACTTCTTGTCCCAAGAAGTAGTGTATCATACTTTGATCCTTCATCTCAAAATCAAAACTCAATGCTTACTTGTATCCAACAACATGGCTTCTTGAATAAGTCATCAAAATCAGGCTTTCGTCACAAATGTAGTAATATAGTTTTGGTTTAGCAACACTTTTGCTGAAACCCAAACTCATTAAGAATCCATCTATCTGACGTAGTTTCCAACTCATGGATGGTAGTACAGGTGAAGGTGCATCGGTCTACTGAATCAATATGTCTCATCATAGTTCACACCCTCTGCTTGTGATAATCCTCTGGCTGTAGATCTCGCTTTGTATTTCTCCTCACTTCCATAGGTTACATGTTTGATCTTATAGATCCTCTTGGAAGTCATCACAGACTTCCCTTTTGGTCTCTGAACAATATCTCATACATCATTTTTTTTTTAATGATATACTGGTATTCTTCTACTATGGCATCTTGCCATACTTGTTCACCCATAGCTTCTTTATGGCAGGGAGTCTCAGAATAAATGAAGTGGTTCATGGCTGAAGGATAGCTTGAAAAATCTCTTTTGCTTTCTCAAGATGTCCCTTGAGGGATTTGTATGTTCCTTTGACTCCTGCAAAGTTTTGTTGACTCTAGACTGGCCTTTTATGCCCTACTACAATATCTCTTGGCATATCAACTGGAGCAACTGAACTGGCTTGAATATTGTCTGTCTCCCTCTGAACTGTTGAAGGGGGAGAAGGTATTGTCTTTTGCTTCCTTTTATTTTGTTTTGACTCTCTTGAGTCAAGTAGCTCTCTCTGAAGTCAGAAGGATGAAAGTATTCTTTTATTTGTTTGCTAGAATTTTTATGTCTTCTTTGACCAGCATAATAATCGATCAATAAGGTTTGGACTCCCGTACCAGGGATAATGGTCCAAGTCACGAGGGCTCCCATACTAGAGATAATACCCTTCACTTATTAAGAAAGAAATCAACTATAAAATTAATGATCAATTAATTTACCTGGATCTGTAGTCATGCTCAACTCTATGATTGTTCTTTAGAGGAAGTACTTCTCCTCTCTCTTATCTTCATTCTTTTGGGGTGGGTCTGGATCAATGTTAGCGGTGAAAGCATATTGTCTTCCTTTCTTCCTGGCTGGACAATTTCTTGCATAGTGCATGTTGCCGTCCTAATACACACTTGCTAGCGTGAGCTAAG
The DNA here is from genome assembly GCA_009831015.1 of Picea engelmannii. NCBI lineage: Eukaryota > Viridiplantae > Streptophyta > Pinopsida > Pinales > Pinaceae > Picea > Picea engelmannii. Next base: position 40,450 of record ML801069.1, read on the forward strand.
TCCAACTCACTTAGTGTGTCCTCGGAGACACAATGTCTAGGTTCCAAGTCCACACTGTCACCTTGACTGGAACCTCTTCCTTCTAGGCTTATTCCTAGGGAAGCCAAGGGGGGTTGTCCCTAGTTACTAAATTAATTTTAGTTTTAATGTTCTAGGAGTTAGTTTTAATTCGTTATAGGCCAAAGGGGAAAACTAGCCTAAGATGATCAAGCAGCAAATGCAAAGTGCAAGTCTAATCTAAATGTGAAGCAGCCCTTTCGCTAAGTCAACTAAGACTAGTGCCTAAGGTTGGGCAATGGGGTCAACTAAAGTTTGAGGGTGGTTTATTACAACAAATATTACAAGTAGATCAAGTTAAACTACCCCAAACCACAAATTGCAATTATACAAAAGAATTCTAAGTATTACAATGTTTACACCATACACAAAAGATACAAAGATACACAAGATACAACAAGATGTAAGTGATTCACACACATAAGCCAAGCCTGCCCCGATAGCACTTACTCTATTGGACTGCCTTCACTGGAAACCACAAAAAGTACTCAAGGATCGAAGAAAGTGATACCTCCCCAAGTGGGATACTCAACACTTTCTTGATCCACACCACAATAAACAAATAAACAAGATATTCAATATGTAACTTAATTGCTCATATAGACATGAAAGACATAAACATGTAGTTGCAATAAAGATAGATTAAACCATGAAATTATCACCAATGTGTTTGCCTATGCATACATCTAATCCCCCCAAGCACAAAGGTGATCTATGCAACTAAGTGTTTAAGGAGTTGTTTAAAGATTATGTAAATTTTAATTCCCTTCCCCCTAAACTATGTGTGTGCTTCAAGCTTACTCCTCCCTTGGCCAAATGACTGCTTGGTGCTCAAGATAGTAAGGCAACGAGGCCCACCCTAGCTTCCTCGGTCAGTCCTGACAGCAAGAGTACTTCCCGAAGAGGATCTCCCCAACGAAATCACGAGGACGGTCCCCTGCCTCTTCCCTCCGTTGTTTTCCTCAAGCCCGTTTTAGATGGTGGAGATGGCTGAATGAAGCCTCTAAAATGTTGCTAAATGTTATTATGACCCGCGGGTGGGTCTTAAGGTGTGTTTGGTTTCTTTTAGAAGTGTTTTAAGCCTTTAAAAAATTGGTTTTTAGCGCATGGCCGAACTGAAATGATGTGAAAACAAGTGCTTGCAACATGTAAATTAAACCACCATCAACATATCATAACATGAGGGAAACGTTGCAAGATGTTATACATTGATTCGTAAACCATTCCACATGTAAATTGAAAGCTGAAGATAAACGAAATGTACTTGCAAAGTGTAAAACTATAGACGTGAATGCTTTAGACCATAAGATAAGATGACTTAAGTGTAGAGATGCTTAAAGTGTGAAACATTCAGCCCATAAACATAAGATACATGTATGTGAAGTGTGTTTGAAATGAGAAAGTTGAAAATGTAGATGCTTTAAACCATGAATGAAAACAAGAGCTCAAAAGACATCCATCATCCATACATTACTCCATTCATCACCATAAGCATATGATTGCAAAAGAAAAAGGAAGGGCGACTTGCCAAAATGATTACCAAAATGAGATTGAGAAGTTAACCATTCATCCACACGTCTAAGTTAAACTCATGAAAGTGAATGTGCTTGCAAATGAGAAACTTAACAAGGTAATGAAAAGATTTTAAACCATATTCATATCACATGCACATAAGATTCGTAAATAGCAGAATAACTTATGAAGAAATGAGCTAAAGAACTTAAGATTGCATCTAAATCATTTAGCCATTTACCATGAAAGCATAAGCATATGAAAATGAAATAACTTGATGGAAATAAGCTTGTAAATGATGACTATCTAAAATATTCTAACTAATTAGCATATAGATCATCACATGTAAATTTCCCTTAAGCCAAGGCGATTTTGGGGATAACTCCCCCAAGGTGCCGGCACATTAGATTATCAAAATAAATGAAACTTGAAAAATAAAACACCACTTACAATGGCCAAGGTGGAGGCAAGCCTTCCTTTATTGGCCAAAGAGGGTAGCTTAAACTTTAAACAAATTATTCAAAAAGAAAGGGCCACACAATCTTGCCTTGAAGACAAGAGGGGCCAACAAATAAATAAAACAATGACTTGGAAAATAAAATTACTAATCTAGCCTGACGATTTTGGGGGGTTGGCTAGGCCAAGCACACTCCCAAGGTGTCAGCAATATGTTTAGCTTACAAATGTACAAAAGAAATCAATGAAATAACATGAAATACATGAAAAACAAACTAGGAAGAGTTAGAAAATCGTTACCCACAAAGGATGGGTCTTGGGGAAGCCTTGAGGATGAACTTGGGCAGCGTTTCCCCTTGTTGCTGGTAAGTTTCTGCAAAAACCAGCAAGCAAAAGCTTGCTGGAAATGCTGTAAAAGACACACAAACGTTAAAGAAATTTTCTGTTTTTACACAGAAAATTTCTACATAAAAATCTCCAAATGAAAGATAATATTATTGACCTATCTAAGAGTGTTAGAAAGCTGAAATAATAATGGAATGTATGCAGAAAATAACAATGGACAAAAGAAGGCTAGGAGTGTGAGAAAGTCTCAAGGATAGGCTCCTCTTCGATGCTATCCCAATGATCCTTTTGAGACAACCTGCAAAACTCAAAAAAAGTAGTGAAGCATGAAAATAGACAACAATATTGAATAGACTAACAAACAAAATACTTCTATCTATTAGCTATTCAACAGTGCATAAACTAGCAAGAATACTCTTTGCTAATCTACCCTAGTAAAATACTTTACCAAAGATCTATTTGCAACTACACAACAAAACTCAAACAATGCAAGTCACCTCATGTGTAAGAAGAAAGCTAGAATACTCATAGATCTTTTCAAAAATCCTCCAAAGCTTTTCTATTAATCCAAAATGTGAGAGAGTTGGAGAAATATTTGCTCCAAAACTCTCAAGAGCAAGTGAGTGAAGTGGCTAGATGGCAAGAGCAAGAAGGTGATTTGAAATTTCAGCAGAGTAACAGTAGCTCAAAGAATGGTGAGTCAAATGAGTGAGGAGGGGGTCTAGTTATACCTCAAGAGGCAAAGTGAAGGCATCTTGATGAGTGCCAAGTGTTAGTTTTTAGGCAAGAGAGTGAATCTCTATGAAGGCGGCGCCCCACCTAGAGTTTTAGGCATGGATTGATGATGTGGAAGGATTTGGGCCAAGGAAAGGTGAGATGAGAGGCTAAGGGGGGCACACTAGATGATAGAGGAGGGCCCACATCAATATATTTTTCAATTGCTAAGGTTTTGGGTGCAAGAGGGGCGCCCTTTCTCCATGGGGGCGTGAGGTAAGGAGAGAGAGGTGAGTTAGGGAGTGAAATGAGTGTGTTATGGGTAAGGTTTAGGTGATGTTAAGGTTTAGGAGGGGCGCACCTTATCTAGGAGGGGCCCACACCAAATATCAAAGCCAAAGATTATAGTTTGAGATGAGGGGGGACGTTTTCCCCCTTAGGGCATGGGTAAAGTGAGTGAGGGTGTAAGTTTAGGTGTGTTTTTAAGTTGTTAAGTGGTTAGGATGGGTTTGGGTAGGTTAGGAGGGTCTAACTTGCTCATTGCCACTTTACCACTTACTCACTAACTCACAATTACAATGATTTTGACATTTTAATAATGTCACTTTAGCAATTAAAATTGTTGTTTTGACTGACTCTGACTCTGAGTGGACAAAGACATAGTAAAACTTGTCCGACTGAGCTGAAACTTGGTCTATGGGTGTAGGGGGTGCTATTCCATTTCTTTTGAGCACAAATACCCCTATCAAAAACCCAAAGACCCAGTTTTTACAATGTTAGCTCAAAAAATAATTAATTAATTAAAAAAAATCTATCTAGACTCGACGAAATTCCGCGAAACTTTCTACACTATCTGGCATGGTCATTTACATCATTGCTAAACAATAGCTACCAAAGGATGAGACCATTAGGACGCCGTTCACCACTTTGGAGGAAATTATTGCACGTGTGGAGAGAAAAACTCAAGGGAAGTCAGTCAGGCCCGAGAGCCCGGTTGACAACCTGAGGATAAAAAACCCTCGGTGAAAGGAACTCCCCCAATGAAAGCATCCAAAGGTACTTGACCTAACTATGATCCATGCAGACTTATTACATTATTAACCCACGCAGGGGTGTGGAAATTTCGTTTACAAAATTTGTGCTGGGATATCAGATGTCCAAGTAGAACCAAAACTGTCTTCAACAAATTTGCATCTGGTGATGCATCTTCATGGAACATGAGTTGACCCCTAGCTTATTAGGCGGTTAACATCTAGCTCCACATGGGGACGTGTGGTCGATCTTCTCACTTTGAGACGGAGAGCATACGAGAATCCAACACCTACAAAAATAGTGCTCCCTCAATGTGAACACCAAAAAATTAACATTAGTACATATTGATACATGATAAATGAAATCAATGATATAAACAACATTTACATAATGAAATATCTAAAGTACAACATAATAAATGAAATCTATGATACAAGAAATAATTCGAAGTACATCTTTTGTATCTACAACATAAATGAATCTATGATATAAGAAATAATCCTAGGTACATATCAACATTTATAAATAAAACAATACAAAACTGAAAATACGAGTAGGGTTAGAGATACGTTACAAAGGGTGTCCCTTTGGACACCAAGTTACTCATCATCTGAAAAAGAGTTTGAGCTGCTGCCCATTCCATGGAATATTGATGGGCTCCCCATCCAAATGGCTGAGATGAAAAGAATTAGGCCCTGCTATTTCTCTGATCAAATATGGACCCAACCATAAGCTGTCAAACTTTCCATGTTTCCCTGGTTTCTCTCTGCCTTTATCCCAAAGCAAAACTGTATCCCCAATCATGAAATCCCTCTGCCTGGCTGACATATCAAAAGATTTCTTTACTTTACTCTGATTTTTGCAAATCTGATCAAAAGCCTTTCATCTGATTTCATCTAACTCAATGACCTGATTGACCCTGTTCTAAAATGCATCCTGTCCCGTGGAAAAATCCTCAACTGACCCATAAGTAGGAAGGCTAAGGTGTATTGGCAACCTAGCTTCCAATCCATACACTAACTCAAAAGGACTATTTCCAGTTGCTGCTTTCTTTGTTATTCTGTTTGCCCATAATGCGTGTTTAATTTTACTATCCCAAGATTTCTTATTTTCACCCACTATTTTCTTAACTATGGTCATTAAGTTTTTGTTACTTGATTCCGCTTGACCATTTCCTTGGGGATAGTAATCTGAAGCATGTGATAGGATAATACCATACTTAAAACAAAAAGATGACATTTCTGCTGAACAAAAGGCCTTGGCATTATCTGTCACTATCTTTGATGGGACCCCAAATCTAGTTATAATCTTGTCTTCTAGGAAATCCATCACAACCTTCTCAGTTGCTGACTTGGTAGGAATGGCTTCAACCCATTTGGTAAAGTAATCTGTCGCTGTGAGAACCCATGAATACCCATTACTTGAATCATCACTAAACTTTTCGATGAAGTCCAAACCCCACTGCTGAAAAGGTGCCTCAACTACAACTGACTGTAAAGGGAGTGCTGCTAACTTTTGTTTTCCCGTGAAAAGCTGACATGGCTCACATTTCCGAACAAACTGATGCACATCTGAAAATATCGTGAGCCAATAATATCCTGCTCTAAGGATCTTGTGGGTAGTAGTCTTAGCAGCAAAATGTCCACCACAAAATCCCCCATGGAATTCATCCACTAGTTTCTTTGACTCAACATCATCCACACATCTAAGGATAACCCCATCAGGATTTCTCCATCCTAACCCATCTCTAGTAAGAACATACTTAGCGGCTTTTAACCTTAAGGCCCTTTTCTTGTGTCCCACTAGATGGCTTGGACAAGTTAGATTTTGAGATAAAAGATAATGTCTGTGTACCACTCTACTTGTTCAAGCTTTAATAAGTTAGGAGGATATTCTTCATCATTAATTTGGCAAACCAAATCCAAAGCTCTCTCATTACTTTCTGTCAACATCTTGGCCAAACCTTGGCCTTTAATCAGCTTTGTAGGTCTGATTTCCAAATCATACTCTTGGATCTTAGCAATCCATCTACCCCTTGAGCCTAATCCTTCCACTTGTGATAAAACATCCTTGATCGCAGGACTAGGAACATAACCAATCACCTTGGAATATCCAATGAAGACTCTGAAATGTTTGAGAGATTTGACTAAGGCATAAGCTTGTTTCTCAAACATGGGATACTTAAGTTCTGAATTCTGCAAGGCCCGACTGAAATAAGCAATAGGTTGTTCATAGCCTTGATCATTTTTCTGAAGCAACACACCAACAATAGTGTCCTCAGAAGCAAAGGAGAAAATCTGAAAATCCTTATCATAGTCTGGGCTGATAAGGACGGGAGCTTCACATAAGACAATCTTAATAGTCTCAAAAGCTCGCCTACTCTCTTCTTTCCATTCAAATTTGACATCCTTCTTAAGTAGTTTATAAATAGGTTTCATAATCTCAGCATAGTTAGGAATGAACCTATGGACAAAATTGGTTTGTCCTAAAAAGGATTGTAAAGCTTTCTTGGTGGGAGGCAAAGGTACCCTTTTGATGGCTTCTACTCTTTCTGGGTCTAACTTGACCCCCTCTTTTGATATGATGTGGCCCAATAGTTTTCCTTCAGTCACCCCAAAAACTGACTTAGCAGGATTTAGATAAATCCCAAACTCTCTACATCTGTCCAAAACTTGCCTAAGGTGGTTAATATGAGTTTTCCCATCCTTAGAAAATACAGTCAAGTCATCCTGATATATTTCAATTAATTTTCCAATTAACCCCCTAAAGGCATAATCCATAGCCCTTTGGAAAGTAGCTCCAGCATTTGATAAACCAAATGGCATCCTAAGATATTCAAAAGTTCCCCATGGATTAGTAAAAGTTGTTTTATGCCTATCTTCAGCCTTAAGTCTGATCTGATTGTAACCTGAAAAACCGTCAAGCATGGAAAGCATTCCTAATCCTGTTACTCTTTGAAGTAAAGTTTCCATCTTGGGGAGGGGGTAATGGTCCTTTGTGCAATCCCTGTTCAAATTCCTGAAGTCAATACAAATTCTGATCTTTCCATTCTTCTTCCTAGCAACAACCAAATTTGAGCACCATGAAGAATGTCTAGTCGGAGCAATGATTCCTGCCTCTAACATTTTCTGTAACTCCTGTTGGACCAAAGGAGCTAACTTGGGGTTTATTTGCCTTAGTTTCTGTCTAAAGGGTTTGGTTTCTTCCTTAAGAGGAATCACATGCTGAATCACATCTTCCCTATAGACTTTGAGTTCATCATAACTGAAAGCCAAAACATCCCTATACTCTTTCAATAACTTAACAATTTCAACTCTTTCTTCAATAGGGGTAGTTTTACCAATTTTTACCATCCTAGGCTCTTCAATAGTTCCAATGTTAACCTCTAGGTGATCACATAATTCTTTCTTTGATCCTTCCCTTTGCTTGTGACCATCTAGCTTATCAAAGTCCCTTTCTAAGGACACAACTCGCCTAGGGGGTGTTTTAACATTGTCCACATTTCCAGTATAATTACACCCTTCTTTTATTGTGTTGATGCCAAAATCAGAAAATTCGTGCATGTGAGTCAAAAACTTTATAACCTGTTTGTCATCATCAAAAACCTACCAATGGTTCATGTTGTCTAGAACTGAGGGTCTGAAAATCACTTCTACTGAAATATTCTCATCAATCAAACTATCTGGAAGTGAAAGTGTTGAAGCTGCTACTGCCAATTAATCTGCCTTTGAATTCTGTTCTATAGGAATAGCAATAAGGTTTAAAGCATCAAAGTCATCCATCATAGCCCAAATTGTATTCCTATAACCTTTAAGTCTTTCAGACTTGCAAGCAAACTTATTCTTTAGTTGTTGAATCACCAAGTCTGAATCCCCTTTGATATTTAGACATTTAACACCCCTATCTTTGCAAAGTTCTAAACCAAGGAGCAAAGCCTCATACTCGGCCACATTATTAGTTGCATCAAACTCCAATCTATAAGCAAACTTAGACACTTTACCATTTGGAGCTTGAAGCACAATTCCAGCACCTTTTCCCAACCTAGAAAAAGCACCATCAAAATGCATGTACCACACTTTATCTAACTCATCATCTTTAACTTTGTCTTCTAGGGGCACAATTGAGTTAGACAAAATGGCATAATTACCAAGACCCTCCTCGTCATATGCTAATTCATCCATGGGGCTCTTAGGGTCTTCCACATGACCCTTCCTATACACTTGCCTATCCAATCTGAAAGTCCCCCCATTTGGAGTGGGGAGGGTGGCATAAGATAAATCCATTTGTATATTACCACCCAAATCTGCCGCTGACTTTCTATTCAACAACATCCCCCATAGATCAGGCACATCAATCACCACAATATCCATTTCAATCATAATGTCTGGAAATGCCTTTAAGTAAACTTGCAAACCCTTAATCAACCCAAATACTTCAATGGTTTGACTATCCAATGCACAAATGTTATGATAAGGTCTAGAGATTCTTAAGTTTAGTTGTTCCATTACTTTCTTAGTCATAACATTAGAGCTTGCTCCTGAATCTAACATGCAATTGTGTAACACTTTGTCATTCACTAGTAGAGACAGGTAGAAAGGCAAATTCTTCTGATTAGTTCTATCCCAATTTTGCAGAATTACTGGTGCATCTTGGTAGGCCACGGCTGGTTGTTTCTGTATAATACTTTTAGGAGGCTCATTCATGGCTTTAAGTAACTTCTCCCTTTGAGAAGGGATCTTCATAATTTCTGATATTGGTACCAAAATCTTTGCATTATTCAGCCAACCTCCTAAGTCAATATTCAAATCCACATTAATAGGTTCACTAGACTTAGGAGAACTTGGAGATACCTTGGGAACACCAGTTTGACCTTTATCTTTATTTCCATTCCTTTGGTATGTAAAGCCTTTATACTTAGCCATTTCTGCAATTTGTTGGGGTGTAGGCTTGGGCCCATACTTTTCTGTTGCTCTATCAACATTCCCACTCATGAAGTTTCCATAACTACCATGATCATAATCATTCATCCAATCATACACCCCCCCATAGTAATTTCTGCCACACATATTTATCTGTTCATTTCCATAGTCACCATAACAATCTTCAAGAAAAACTGGACAAGTGGATTCCTCATGAAACTCACCGCAAGGTCTACAATAAGGTATAGCTTGATGTTCTACCAAGTTGGTGGACTCAAAAGGATTAGGTGGCCTTTGATCATGTTGAGGAGGTCTTTGATCATTATGGGGAGGTCTTCTTGGACATTTATCATTAGGCCTATGTGGGGGCCTATTAGCTTGACTCCTTTCCATGGCTATCAATCGATTTTGCATGGCATTCATTTGACTAGTATGATTAGCTTCCATTTGCTTGATCTGATTAGCATGATTAACTTCCATTTGCTTGATTAGTTGAGTCAACTTATCAATACCATCACTTGATGACTCTTGACCCTTTGTTTCCTTCTTCTTTTCATCATTTACCTTTGAAGAAGAACCTCTAGTAAAACCAGGAATGTTAGACTTCCTAGCCTCAAGCAAATTCTGTTCAACCCTTATGGCTATTCTTTGTGCTGCATCTAAGTTTTGAGGATCTTTATCTCTAAGGGCATACCTCATTTCACCTTCAAAAGCCTCAATATAATAAATCAAAATAGCTGCGTCTGAGGGCTTTATGTCTCTATGAAGGCTTTTCACCAAGTTATTGAACTTAGTGTTAAATTCAACCACAGTTTCATTTTCTTTCTTTTGAATAGTGGTAAGAGCAGCAAGTTGAAATCTATGTTCTTTGTGATCACCCCATCTCTTCCTAAA
>ML801069.1:66934-91506 GCA_009831015.1 Picea engelmannii
GGACGACGATGACAACCTTTGGAGGCTTGAGAGACGCCTTGGAGGACCTCACCTATGCCCCTACTAGCCCAACGTTTTGCCTTTGGAGGCCAAAACATCACATTTGGAGGGCTTGACTTCTTATGGGGCTAGGGTTTGGAGTGGTGGTGTTGATTGACTTGAAACTTGGCACGTTTTGATGGAAGAAGGCATGGATTGAAGGAGGAAAACCTAGCGCATGAGAGGGAGGCCCTAGAAGGCCCAACGACTTCCATCTTCTACTCCAACGACTTGCAAAAAGTGCCAAAATGTCACCCTTAGGAGGGATGACGTCACATTAGTGTTTTCTTTTGTGCAATTTTTGAGTTAAAGTCAAATTATTTTTGTAAAGGGGCAAAGTATGGGTTGTTGACCCCTTATTTTGTGGTTTACCCTAAAATTAAGTAGACAAACACTTTTAGGAGGATTTGTATAAATAAGGATAACTTCTATTTCATTTTTATCATAACTCTCCCATCTTGGAGAGGATACTTGGCTGAAATTTGTGCCCCTCTTGAGAAAACTCATTCTCTCTCTCTCTCTTGTGATATGGTTTATCTCTTGTCTTATGAAAGGAAGTGGTGCGCTCTCTCTCTCTCTTGTGATATGGTTTATCTCTTGTCTTATGAAAGGAAGTGGTGCGCTATCTCTTGGAGGTTCTTTCTCTTGCCTTAGTGATGAAAATGCTTGGTAACTAGGGTTTGTCTTGGCATTATTTTGGAATTTGTAAGGAAAATCTGCATTTGTTAGGTTTCTTTCTTGTTCCATGGTTGTTATTGGCTAGATGCTTGGAGGAGTATAAGGGCATACACCCTCCACCAGGTTTTATCATTGTTGTTTGTTGAAAGGACTATTGCAAAGGTTGCTAGGAGGATTAAAAGGGCTTACCCCCTCCTAGATTTTACCTTGTTAGGGTTACTTGCTCATGGGAGTAAAAGGGCTTACACCCCTTGAGAAGTAGTAGGCCTAACCTAATACAAAAAGACTCCATAACCCATTTGGCAAGGCACTAATCATTTGTTGCATTGGCGAAATAAAATACTTGCATTGAAATGTGTGATCTTATGAGATATTGAACTTGTTCGAAGTGGAATCAATCCTTTGCCTTAATAGATTGCTTGAGCCACTAGGGCATTTTGATTGGTCAAGGATATCTTGTTGCTGTTACAAACTTATGCTACAGCCATTAGGCTGCTGCAAACTCTCTTTTTCATGCTTAATTTCTCACTCTTTTACTGCTGAAAATAGTTGGCAAGTTGCTATTGTTTATCTACTTGATATTGGCTATTGTTGAGCAAGTTGTTGGCTAGTTTCTTGGGGTAAAAGTTGTTTCTGTAGCAATTGTTTTCTACAGCCATTTGGCTGCTCTGAAAAATCTCTGAAAACATCTTTTTGCAGCCCTAATTCACCATCAAAACTTGTGTTAAAGTGTTGGAAAGCTATCTATTGGTTCAATGCTTCATTATCCAATAATTACTTGATATTTTTTATGGTTATTTCTGCAGTAAATGATTGATTCCATTGCTGATATATATATATATATATATATATATATATTTGTTTACTGCTGTAATTTAGGACAGCAAGCTTCACTTGCTTGTCCCTTTGACATTCAGGTTTGTATCTTGGTTATTTGTCTTGTCTCGGGCAGGTGTAACACTTTGGTTCTGGTACCCAAGTCTTTGGCAACCATCCCCCATCCACAAGACTCTTCTTCAGCCATCCTCTACTTCTTATCTTGACCTATAGGGGCATTAGCTTCCATTACTTCACTTTTCATCTCATTTCCCCCTAGGGTCACCTGGGATTCTCCCCTTGTGTTGGATTTCTCCTTCACTAAAGCGAGGGGAGGGTTTATCTGAGGTGACAGTGGGTAAACTCTCCCACCGTTATCGTCATCTTGTGGATTGGGTCGGGCTTTTCCCAACCTACAGTTTGTACGATAACAGGGAGGATAACAATCGTTCCTCTCAACCACTTGAGATAAACTCAATTGACTATATTAGACGTAAATATTATCCACAAAGACGTTATGATGAAGTTGTTTTCTTGTATATTAAAAGAAAGTGCAGTAGAATAGTTTGATAAATATTGTCCAAGGGGTGTATCTTCAATTTCTAGCTTTATCAAGACTTTCTGCAGTTTCTATGATTGTGAGCAGTTGCTTGAAACAGCAAAGGATGCTGACAGAACTGCTAATGTTGCACCCTCCGTGTGTCCTAATTAGTTCATAACAGTGCCTTTGATGCTGCCAGGAATAAGGCCCACAACAACGCTTTCTCTCTAGAGTCTAATCATAACTGCTGGTTTTAATGTCACCAAGAATAAAGCATGTCAGACTTTCTAGGGAAGTGCACCCAGCCTACTGTCCAAGAATAGGTGAATAACTGCTGTCAGAAATTTTTTGTCATGATTGCTTAATGATAGCACCCTATTGTTGTCATGAAAAGGTATAAAACAGGCCTCAAGCAGAGCACCCTCACACTGTCCAAACAAACAATGTTGTAGCTGCTTCTCTGCCTATAAAATCGTACTAGAATGCTGGCTGAATGTGCCCAATGGTGCGCCTTTCTTCTGCTGATTCAATTTGTACAAAGCAAATCTGCAAACAGTGGTGAAAGTAGGTCCGTAGTCAACAGATCAACCTCCCAATAACAGCAGACCAGCAGGTAGTGCTCTTCCTTGGGATGTGTGCCACTAAATTCATCTTCCGGTCAGGTAAGGCTGTGAAATCCACCTAAAATCTGGTGTAAGCTCCTGATTTTATGGGTGCAGATTAAGAGGTTAACACTACAAAAAGAACATTGTAATATAAACATTTTAGAGGCATGTAGCACAGGGTATCCAACAACATACATAATTATCTCTTATGCAATTTGTTGTTTATTGTAAATACTATGCGAATAAATCCACCATTGTCGAAGGTGTATACGGTGTGAAAGAGGCCACAAACCAACAAGACTCTGAAACAAAACAAAAATTAAATAAATATACAGATACGACAACCTATAAACATGCCAATGGTTCCCTGTAGATCTCGCCCTACAATCAAGCTGATTGGGAAGGAAGTGCACTAGAATATTAAAGCTCCAGTATTATTGGGAAACACAAATACTCCAACCGCCAACACTGAATCAGACACAAGCCTCTAAATTTGGTGGAATATTAGCTACAATTCTCCAAGAAAAATAATTTGTCACCATGGAGAATTTCGGGTTTTCACACCACTGCCATTGACAAAGCATCACTTCAATCATTACACTGTTTGGGAAGATTGTAAAGGCCATTCCCAAAAACAAATTTAATAATGTTAAGTCGGCAAGTAAACTAAGGTTAAGAAATAAAAACTAAAAGGAAAGGCTGTATATTAGATCTATACTGATATAATTAAACCTGAAGTTAAAGTACTGTAAAAAAACTAGTCCCAATTCTAATTCAAGAACTAAGAAGTACATTTTGAATTAAAAATCCCTATACACTTAGGAAAACGTTATTAATAGTTTAGGGTACCGTTAAAAACCCAAGTTCAATAAAACATGGTCCAATGTAAAGTCATATTTCTAGAGGAAGGATATAAGTGGAAGAAAATTGGAGTCTAGTCAAAATAAGAAAGAAAGATTTGTTTATAACGACCTTATACTGATCACCTGTTCTTTATTAGAACTAAGAGGAACTACACAAAGTAAAACAGTTTTCATCGTCATTAACCCAAGCAAGATCCATAATTATATCAATATCAGATTGGCAAATCAGTTACAAATTCCCAAGACAAACATCAATGGATGCCAAACTTGTGGTGGAGAATAAAATGAAATCAACAAATTACAATTGATTAGTGGAGACCATGCCTTAGAATTGAAAGTCTTAACTATATGTCATTATGTGGACATAATTTTAGGTGCACCATGGATGGAAACATTAAGTCCCTTCACCTTAAATTTAAGAAGAAATTTCTAACATTTTTTCATAATAAAAAGAAGATAACATGGCATAACATTACAATGAAGTCTTGTGAAGAAGTGACCTCATCAGTAAACTCTTATGATGTGTAAGATGCCACCACTCAAGGTGATCAGAAGGCACACAGGAAGAAACTTGAAAAAGAGAACTTAGAAAGACAGTTACAAGATCTTAAAGAAAAGAATCAAATTTTAAATGAAGAAATAATTCGTTGACTAAAATCAGAGAAAGACAAGGAAATCGCTTGTTTAAAAATTTGAAACGACACTTTACTCACAGAGGTTAAAAATTCGAAAAGATGGAAAAAAAAGTACATTTTGTTGACAAAGATACATCCATTGACCCAATTGAGTAATGGCTATTTTCAGGAGCTAGAGTACAAACGACAGATACAGAGACTTTAGCAAATCCGCTTGTTGATACTAACAAAATATCAGTGATCGACAGAACGACACAAGTGTATGAGGAAGACATAATACCCAAATAGAATCAGAAGATCCCTAAAATTGAGATCCAAAGGAATCAAGTTATAAGGACACCTTATTGGCTTCCTACTCGCACAAGCCATCGCATTCACTGATCAACTTATCAACATCATTCTGAACAAGGACAATACTCCATTTTGAAGAATTTCAGTTCCCACACAACTTGGTGTTAAAATCGAAATCATCTTTGAAATCGCATTGCAAGAAGTTCCATCTAAGAACCCTATCAACAAACACTGCCAAAGAAGATTGACCTAGGATGGATTGATCCATCTAAAATGTGACAATACTGTTCACAACTTTGAAGGACATTTCGTTGGGTTTCTGGGTTTCTTCAACTACTTCGAGGACAGAGCATTTCAAGGAAGGGTGACATGTAATGAACATAAACTAGTTTATTTGTCACAATAGTTATTATGACTTATGGGTTGCATCCCTTAGCATGAACATGTCTCTTGGGTGCAATATAAGGAGTCTTCTTGACTAGCTTTCAATCGTCATTGAATCATTCATTCTTAATAATAATAATAATAATCTAATTTTAAGGTCACGGCCAAGCAAGACACCAAATTGGTGTATGAGACCCCCTTGTTTGTGGGACAAGGGACCCCCTCCACCCAATGATTTGACTGGTAAACTCTATGGAGGTATACATACCCTACCCACCTCTGGATTTGAACTTGTGACCTCTTACGAAGAAACATATGTTCTTAATCATTAGGCCCACTCAGGCTGTTTTATAAGAAGATGAAATAAGATCAATTGTTTCTGTCTTTTGGACATTATATTATGGGCTCTTGCCCCTATTACATGAGAAAAAATCGGAAATATAGCCACAAAAATTGTGAATTTGAACATAGAAGGCTATTTTAAAGCATTGAAACAGATTAGCTGGGCATGGAAAATGTTACAGTCATCTTTCCTGGTTCCAGAAATATGGTGCAATTCTTTGCATCATAATTGTGTTGATTCAATTATCTTAAATTTTATCATCTCTGTGTAGGCATTTAGGTCTGAGATGTTTGTTTGCATCTACCGAATTTCTAACTTTACTCATTTCAGGTATGTTTACTGTGTTGCTTAGACAATTCTATGCAGTTTACCTAGGTCCTATATGAATGCACCTATTGGGATGTTGACTAGATCAAATCGTCCTTTGTTCATGATATTTTCAATTTGTTAACTCTTTTGTATCTTTACTGTCGCCATTGTCTATTCACAGTTATTCTAGGGGATACATATGATTCAAGGTCATTGCAGTCAATAGCTTATGGAGCAGATACGATAATTCATGAGTGCACTCTTCCAGAGGAAGATGCGGATGAAGCTGTTGAAAAATCTCACTCAACTGCAAGTATGTATCTGAAAAATTGCTGCCAAGCTTTCATCCTTGTAAACATAAGTATCCGGGGTACTTTGAGAGCATTAACAATCCAAGTGGGCTACAAGGGCATATTGTATGCAAAATAAGATATAACCATTAGTCTTTTTATCTTGCAAAGGAAGTCACGGGTTCCTGTTATTATAAGTTATTTATAGAAATTTACTGGCATAAATAGCTCGTGTGCTTCAGAAATATTTACTGTTTTTGGAAATATAATAATGAGTATTAAGAACTCATTACATGCATCGATTGTTATGTATTTAATTTATGTTGAAATTTTGTTATGCTCGTTTAACCATAGATAATGTCACATCATTGTCACCCAACCATAGGCATTCACATATGCCACCCCCGAGCACACTAACCTTTACTTGGAATAATTCCGGCAAGCCTACTCCAGAACCAACAGATAAACCCTAGTTGCTAACTTCATCAACAATTCAAGACAAGTAGAGCGCTCCTTCTCCAAGGGTAGCGCACAAGAGAGAGAGTCTCCATATCCATAGAACAAGTGCCATACATGACTGCAGCAGCTGCAGATACACTACTCTCTCAACCTTGCGCCATACTTAACAAAAATATTACCAAGAGTTTCACCAAGAATATCACTAAGATTTTCACCAAGCACCACCAAGAATATCACCAAGAGTTTCACCAAGAACCACCAAGAGAATCACCAAGAGGATATCACTTGATAGCGCTAGAGAGAGATGAAGACTAAGAGATGACCATATGCCCTTATTCCTCCTTGTAGCTGCAGTTGCAACTGCAACTCTCCACAAGACTTGTGCTCTGACTGGGTATCCAAATGAGCTAAAACGTCCTCTATTTATATTAATTTGTCCAGTGACTTTTCTGGTTGGGCCTGTTGATGATTGCAATGTCGTGTGATATTCTTCATGATATGTTCTCCTCTGTGACTGAGTTGAGTCGACCTGTGAGAGAGCCCAGTGTTGGGTATGCCCATGTGATGGGGTGTATTGTTCTCCTCTGGATTGAGTTGTGTCGTGCCCCAGTGTTGGGTGTGCCCATGTGATGGGTGTACACTGTATCGTTCTCCTCTGTGTGAGAGTTGAGTCGATGTGGTCTCCTGCCTTTGTACTTCTGTGGACTCAATTTGGTTAGGCTTGAGATGGTACTCCAGATGAGTCTCCTGTGGACTCAGTTTGGTCAGGCTTGAGATGGTACTCCAGATGAGTCTCCTGTGGACTCAGTTGAGATAGAGATCTGTTGAGTATGACGTCCCTGTGGCTGAGCATAGGTGGACGTGTCCCTAGTGGCTGAGCACTAGTGGACATGTGGATCCCTTGCTATATTGTCTAAGTGTAAGATTTACTTGTAACCCTAATTATGATGTAAAGGGTACAAGTCGGCCCCACCATATGTGAAAGATAATTAAGGATTATTGTAATAATTAATTAAATTTTTGAGTTATTGAGGTCGACCCTGTTGTGCCAATAGACACACCTATTGCTATGTTTGGTCTAGTATAAATAGAGGTGATTCCCCATTGAAAAAACACACACTCTCACACTTGTCACTTGTCATTTGGAAATTTCAGCAACACTTGTAAGGCTGAAGGGCACACCTCTCTTGGGCGCTAGTTTCAAGGTAGTAGAAACACCCTCTTGTGTGCATTAGGGTTTATGGTTGGGGGATCTTCTCTTGAGAATATAGCAAAGGATTGCTAGTTCTTCTTCCCTTGAGTAGAAGGGTTTCCCAGGATAAATCTTGTGTATCTTGTGCATTGTAATTCTTCTTGTGATCTTGGTTAATGCAACACTTGTGTATGGCGTAGCTACATTTGTATATGGTTCAAGTACATGCTAAATGAAATAAACCTCATGCTTGAGCTTAGCATAGTGAAAATTCAACATGGTATCAGAGAATAGGACTTGAAAGAAACCATTGCAAAAGCTTTCAAAGCCATCCGTCCTCTCTTCTGTAGAATCGTACGACCCTCCTAGGGTTTCCAGAAAAAGGTACGACCCTCTGCTTTTTGGTTGTTTCAACACCTTCCACTGAAACATTAGGGCTAATTTTTGCATAGGAGTGTACGACCTCCTTCAGCACACCTCCAACAACTTTCAAATTGCAATTTCAAGAATTTTGGATTTTTGGCCCTAGGGTTTCTAGGGTTCCACAATTTTCTATAGAATTTTGGTTTTAGGGTTTCTGCAACCCATTGAAGGAGTTTTTCAGCTCACCAGTGTTCTTCTGACTTTCAAGGATTATTGTTGGGAGTCATAAGTCCAACAAAACCTAAGGTTGCTAGCCTAGCCTAGCCGTTAGGTTTCCTATCCTAGTTACTAAGGGTTTGTGGAAGAATCTGCAAACCATGAGAAACAAAACCTTGGTGGAAGATAGGCTTGATGGATCAAGCAACTTCAGTTCCTGGAATTCAAGACTACAGATCACCCTGGAAGAGGATGGCCTATTGAGTGTGATACAAAAGGCTTTACCCGAGACAACTACCAATGAAGAGAAAGAAGAATGGAAGGAAGATGACTTCAAGGCAAGGAAGATAATCATCTACTCAGTGAGAGATCATCTCCTACCTCGTATTGCCAACCTGAAGACAACTCGTGAGATGTATGAAGCATTGAAGAAATATGCTTGAGAGTAACAACAACCTCAAAGCTCTTACATTGAAGGGCCAGCGTCAAATTATCAAGATGACAAAAGATTACACCGTTGCTACCTTCTTCATGAAGATTTCAAAGATCAGAGATCAACTAGGTGCCATTGGAGAAATCATATCAGACAAAGAACTTGTCTTGACCACTCTCAATGCTCTTCCAAGACATTGGGAATCATTTCTTCAAAGTATCAGTGGTAGAGCAGAACTACCTACTTTTGATCGTCTATGGACAGACTGTACCCGGGAAGAAATCAGACTTATCTAGAGGAGTGCAAGACTCCCCTCATGATGACAATCATGCTCTTGCCTTTCATACAAAGAAAGGAGGAAGAAATAGAAGAAGCTTCACTCAAGCATTCAAAGGCGAGAAGACTTCATCAACTCCAGGGTATGATCATAGAAAACACAAATCAAAGATCCAGTGTTTCAGATGTGACAAGTATGGACACTTTGCGAGAAATTGTCCTAGCAGGAAGAGAGGAAGACAACATGCCTCCACTGCTGACATTGATCCAGACCCACCTCAGAAAGATGAGGCTTTCTTCTTTTGATTTTTCTCAGGAGGACCAAAAGCAAGATTGAGCATGACTGTAGACTAAGGTAATTTTTGTACTATATTCCTTATTTGATTTCATCATTACCCTGTAGTTGCTTACATTTTGATAATGAAGGGTATTATCCCTGGTATGGGAGCCCTCATGACTTGGACCATTATCCCTGGTACGAGAGGCCAAATTTTCTTGGTTGAATATTATCCTAGTAAGGAGGGCATTTTGGTTGTTATCCCTACGGGAGGCCATCTTGGTTATTATCCTAGTACGAGAAGCCGACAAAGTATTGTATAATCAGTAAAGGACCTGAGAAGACATGAGATGTCTCCAGGTTAGCAACACAGGAAAAGGAAGATGTCTATCCTTCAGACTTCAGAGGGAGTCACTTGACTCAGAGGGAGTCAAACTATTTGAGAAGAACGAAGAGACAATACCTTCTCCCCCTTCAACAGTTCAGAGGGAGACGATCATTGATCCAGTTGATCTAGTTGATGTTCCCAGAGACATCGCAGTAGGCCATAAAAGGCCTTCCTGGGCTTGACTAACTTTGCAGGAGGCAGAGGAACATGCAGCTCCTCGAGACACATTCTGAGAGAGCAAGAGACCACAGAGATTTTCAAGCTATGTTTCAGCCATGCGCCACATCATTGTTACTGTGCCTTCTTGTCATGGAGAAGCAACAGGTTAGCAGGTATGGCAAGATGCCATGACAAAAGAGTATCAGTCCATCATGAAGAATGATGTGTGGGATATTATTCCGAGACCAGAAGGGAAGTCTGTAGTGACTTCCAAGTGGATCTATAAGATCAAGCATGCAACTAATGGAAGTGTCGAGAAGTACAAAGCAAGATTTGTGGCCAGAGGATTTTCACAGGTGGATGGAATTGATTATGAGGAGACATTTTCTCCTGTAGCCTGATATAGTTCCATCCGTACTATCATTGCACTAGCTGCATCCATGGGTTGGAAACTACATCAGATGGATGTAGAGACAACCTTTCTGAATGGTGAGATTGAGGAAGAGGTTTACATCGAGCAACCAGATGGATTCGTGATACATGAGCAAATATATCATGTGTGCAGGTTGAAGAAAGCCCTGTATGGACTAAAGCAGACACCTCGTGCTTGGTATGAGAAGATGGATGGATTCCTGATGAGTTTGGGCTTCAGCAAGAGTGTTACTGATCCAAATCTATATTATCACATTGTTGGTGACAAGTGCTTGATCTTGGTCTTCTATGTTGATGATTTATTCCTCACTGGTTCAGAAAGTCTTATTGTTGAATGCAAGCGTGCATTGAATTTTGAATTCGAGATGAAGGATCTGGGTATGATGCATTACTTCTTGGGACTAGAAGTATGGCAGAGGACTGATGAGATTTTCCCGAGTCAAGAAAAATATACAATGGAGATATTGAAGAAATTCGGTATGACAGACTGCAAATCCATGCCTACACTGATGGTGATGGATCTGAAGAAAATGAAAGAGGCTTCTACTGATTCAGGCGAGATTGATCAACATCTATACCGACTGCTGATTGGATCATTGATGGATCTGGTTAACACCAGACCTGATATATGCTATGCAATGAACGTACTTAGTCAGTTCATGAGTCAGTCGAGATAGACTCACTGGATAACAACGAAGCATGTATTGAGATATTTACGAGGCACAGTTGGATATGGCTTGAGATATGCCTCCGGTGTAGACATGAGATTGCGGGGATATGTCGACGCAGATTGGGCAGGGAGCGCAGTGGACCAGAAGAGCACATTTGGTTGTTGTTTTACCTTGGGGTCTACCATGGTTTTCTGGTGCAGTAGGAAACAGAGCTCTGTGGCTTTGAGTATCGCAGAAGCAGAGTATATAGCATTGAGTGTGGCAGTCCGCGAAGCAGTGTGGCTTCGCAAGCTCCTTGCAGAATTATTTGATCATGAGATGGATTCTACCATTATTCATTATGATAACCAGAGTTGTGTGAAGCTCTTTGAGAATCTTGTGTTTCACGATAAATTGAAACACATTGAGATCAAATACCATTATATCAGAGACATGGTGCAGAGGAAAGCAATACACATGCAATACCTTCATACACATGAGAAGATTGCAGATATCTTCACCAAACCGCTTGCCAGGACGAAGTTCGAGTACTTTCGTGAGAGACTTGGCTTGGTGGAGAATGTCTCCCTAGCTGAGAGTGAGTGTTGATGATTGCAACATCGTGTGACATTCTCTAGGATACATTCTCCTCTGTGACTGAGTTGAGTCGACCTGTGAGAGAGCCCAGTGTTGGGTATGCCCATGTGATGGGGTGTATTGTTCTCCTCTGGACTAAGTTGAGTCGTGCCCCAGTTTTGGGTGTGCCCATGTGATGGGTGTATCGTTCTCCTCTATGTGAGAGTTGAGTTGATGTGGTCTCCTGCCTTTGTACTCCCATGGACTCAGTTGAGTCAGGCTTGAGATGGTACTCTAGATGATTCTCTTGTGGGCTCAGTTGAGATAGAGATCTGTTGAGTATGACGTCCCTGTGGCTGAGCATAGGTGGACGTGTTCCTAGTGGCTAAGCACTAGTGGACGTGTGGATCCCTTGCTATATTGTCTAAGTGTAAGATTTACTTGTAACCCTAATTATGATGTAAAGGGTACAAGTTGGCCCCACCATATGTGAAAGATAATTAAGGTTTATTGTAATAATTAATTATATTTTTGAGTTATTGAGGTCGACCCTATTGTGCCAATAGACACACCTATTGCTGTGTTTGGTCTATTATAAATAGAGGTGATTTCCCCATTGAGGAAACACACACTCTCACACTTGTCATTTGGAAATTTTAGCAACACTTGTAAGGCTGAAGTGCGCACCTCTCTTGGGCGCTAGTTTCAAGGTAGTAGAAGCACCCTCTTGTGTGCATTAGGGTTTATGGTCTGGTGATCTTCTCTTGAGAATATAGCAAAGGATTGTTGGGTTTTCTTCCCTTGAGTAGAAGGGTGTCCCAGGATAAATCTTGTGTATATTGTGCATGGTAATTCTTCTTGTGATCTTGGTTATTGCAACACTTGTGTATGTTGTAGCTGCATTTGTTTATGGTTCAAGTACATGCTAAATGAAATAAACCTCATGCTTGAGCCTAACATAGTGAAAATTCAATAGGGCCGACCTGACTTTCTGGTAATTATATTTTCTGTTTATCTTTTTCCTGTGGAGCCGACTTGTATTTCGGGACGATAATATTCTAATATTGTTTATTCTGCTAGGCCAACTTGTCTTCTAGGGTTTCCACACATCTGTTTAATGGTTCACTTGCTTCCGAAATATTCTATTCTAAGTCATAGGTTACACATGGAGGTTAATACCTCCCGCAACTACCAAAACATCAACAATTTAGTCATTCACTGTTCAAGTATGTTAGATCTCATCTTTTTGACTATCTGGTTTTTTGGACTGAACTCTATAGTTTCCTCTTAGGTGTTTTGGTGGTAGTTCCTCCATGTTAGTCTTCCATAAGTGCCATTTGGTTGATATTAAGCATGCCTTGTTTTTTGTTGCTCTAAAGGTTTGGATTGAGAATAGGTCTCAACATTGTGAATTTGAAGAGAGAAGGAGAGTGGCTACTTTGTTTCAAAATTTACATGTATTTTAAGAAAGTTGTTGGAGATGGAAGCAATATATATCCAAAGATTTTGAAACTATTTATGGTTCCCATTATCACACAATCTTGCACCCTAGTGTAGAGCCTTCACAAGGTACAAAACGAGTTACCAACACCACCTAGGCAACAACTATTTATGTTTGTAGCATTAGACATGTACTTTCAGACAGTTCTAAGTGTCTAGACGCGTGGAAGTCGTCCAAAGCTTTCAACCTTAGCAATTCACATTAATTGAAGGATTTATTAAAGTAAAGTGTTTTTAATAAGAAAAGTGAGTTTAATCTAATAAAATGAAAAGGTTATTTGCATTAGGGAATTAGATGAATTCTAGCCATTGATCTCAAGTGAGGTGAGATTTAATCTCAACCGTCAATTGTTGAGTTTTCAATGAGCTATGGCTCATGCATTTAATTCAATTTTTTGTTTAGATTTTAACTTGAACCATAACTACTGCAGCAAACCAAGATCACAAGAAGAATAACCACGCACAAGAACACAAGAAGTATCCTGGGAAACCCTTCTCAACAAGGGAAGAAAACCCAGCCAATCCTTTGCTGTATTCTTCAAGAGAAAAACCTCCCACACCATCACCAAACTTAGCACACAAGAGGGTGTTGTAATTCTCACAATTTCAGACCACAACTTCTGAAATTATGAGATGACATAATGTTAAGTGTGTTTCCTCAATGGGGATTCACCTTTATTTATATAATACTTGTCACATCAAATGATGTGTCTATTGGCACAATAGGGCCGACCTCAATAACTCAAAATATAATTAATAATTACCATATTAATTATCTTTTACATTAAGGTGGGGCCGACTTGTACCCTTTACATAACAAATAGGGTTACAGGTAAGTTTGACTCTTGAACAATATAGCAAGGGATCTCATACACCCACTAGTGCTCAGCCACTAGGGGCACATCCACAGGGATGTCCACATCTCTATCTCACTGTGTCTCACAGGAGAACCACACTCACGAGTGCTCATCCACTAGGATAACGTTCACTTCTGCTCATCCACAAGCACGTCCAACTCAACATATCTTCTTTCCCACTGCATTACATAGGAGAGTCATCTGGACTTCATCATCTCAACTCTCTGCTCAGAGGAGGCTAATACATCGTCTTCATCTCTGTCTCATAACGATGCACCCAGCTCATGGGAATTCACACGTTCACCTTGTGCTCAGCCATAGGCACGCCCAACTCAACAGATCTCCTTTCTCACTGCGTTACTGATGCATGAGCATCGTCAACAAGCACACGTGGAGAGACAACTCAACGCCTCAACGTGCCTTTGAATCATTTCAGAATTTTAATTGCTGGCGTTTCCTGCAAATCTTTTTGAAATGATCAAAACTAAAGAAGATCAAACGCTTGGGAGCCGAGTGATCACGAGTGATCTGGGATTTTCACTGCTAGTCTTGAATCTAACGGAAATTAAGTAGCAGTTAGTTTTTTTTCTCGAGTAGACGAGTAGTCGAGGGGGAACTCTAAGAACCCTCTGAGATAAATAGAGGTTTTGTACGCTCGAATGAGGCTGCTGTAAGTTAGTAGGAGTTGGTTGTGATTTAGTTGTTGCTGAGTTTTGTTGTTGTTTTATCATAGCTGTAGCCATATACTTTTGAATGAATATAACAAAGGAAAATTGGTCCAATGCATGGTGTTGCTACAATTTACAATTCCCTGTTATTGTTGTTTTCATGAATGAATGCGTTATATTGTTGAGTACATAAAATTGTGAAGTGTTTAGATAAGTTTAAATTGTTCTCTTTGTTGAGTTCATGCAAGGTGTGCATATAGTCCGCAAGGAGTGCGTTGACAGAGCCTGTTTCGACTCAGAAAGATCAGAAGAGATAGCGTGAAACTTTCCCTTTGCAAGGACTGCAAAGTGACTGCTACAAGGTGTGCACAGTCGTCTGCAAGAACTTAAGTCTTGCGTGAGAATCTACTGTAAGGGGTGACTGAGTTTGTTTCGACTCATAAGCTCATAAGAGATAGCGTAGAGTTTCCATTTGCAAGGAGGGCAAAGGCACTGCTGCAAGGTGTGCACAGGCACCCGCAAGAAGCTAAATCTTATGCAAGAGTCTGTTGCAAGGAGGGCATAGACCCAGAATTCAACTAAGTGTCGAAATAACTCTTTAAGGAGTCAAAAGAGTAGAAAGAGAGAAAGCTCAAGAGAGATAGCGGGAGAAATCGTCAAGGGAAGCGAAGTCCTGAAGGTTTCGCGAGTCATCGACTAAGATCCATCCAGGAGGGAGCGAGATCATTCCAGGTAGTCAGATCTGAGTAAAGTGCACAAGCTTTAGCCTCTGTGTGCACATAGGAGGAGAAATTGTCGAAGAGCCGAAATAGATCCTGGCCGTTGGTCGCCAGGGGGTTATGTGTCAACAGATCTGAGGCTTCGGGAAAATCATTTCGAAGATTTCGATTGAGAATTTAAACTTCCGAAACTCGAAGTCTGGAGTGAATTTGGACCGTCAGATCCCGAGAGACGTGTGGCGACAGATCGCAAACTTCGGATAAAAGCATTTGGGCTTCAGTTGAGAATTGAGATTCCCAAAACCCGAAGTCCGGAGTGAATCTGGACCGTCAAATCCAAAGGGCACGTGGCAAAAATCTGTGGATTCCGGGTGAAGACCCGAAGTGAGTCTCAACCGTTTGATTCAGGAGGATACGTGGCAGAAATCCGTGGAATCCGGGTGAAAACCCGAAGTGAGTCTTAGCCATCTGATTCAGCAGGATACGTGGAAGAAATCCGCGCACTTCGAGGGAAAATGAAGGTTGAAAGTTGAGTTTTCCGAAGTCCGAATACCCGAAGGGATCACAGTTGTTGATTGTGCGAGACACGCGTCAATAGATCGTGAGCTTCGAATAATAGCATTTGGGGGAAGGCGAAGTTTGAGAGTTGAGATTTCCGAAGTCCTAAATCTCGAAATGGTTAGAGCCATTGATGTAAAGAGGACACGTGGCAGGAGATCCGTCACTGCAAGGAAGGTAAGGTTTGAAAGTTGAAAACTCTGAAACCCGAATCGCGAAGTAAATTATGACCGTAGATTTGAAAGGGGTAGATCTGAGTCGTTGATTTGGAAAGGAAGCAGATCTGGGCCGTTGATCAAGAGACCCCACCCAAGATCGCAAGATTAATGGTCACGTTGAATTGCGGGGACAAAAAGTGCTCGAGTTTTAAAAATTTGAGAGTGGGCCGCAATTGAAACCACGGTGTCACCAAAAGGACGCGTGGCGGTTGGTAGTGGATTGCGGGGAGAAAAGCGGGTGGATCCCAAACCACCCTTGGCCGCGCCCGCAATCACGTGTTTGCGTGAGGTTGTAGACCAAGGTCATATCTAGGAAGGGGCTAATAGGAAAGGAGCCAACGCCTGAACCCTGGTAGTTGATCAACGCGAAGGGAGAGGTTGTGGGTGCCATAGAACCTGCACCAAAAGACTGAAAGGGCCTGTGTTTAATCACCAACGAGACCATTAAGGTTTCAGAGAGTCGATTCGACTCAGAGAGTCGATTCGACTCCAAGAATCAAATATCCTTGACCGAGAGGTCACGCAGCCCCAAAGAGAGAAGGGGGGGTCTGCATCAGTTACACATGAGAATCATCTGGAGTTCTTCTCAACTCTCTGTAAGGAGGAGGCCATCACTACGTTCCAGTTCTGTCTCAGATAGGAACCACACACCCATCTCAGGGGCTCTCTCTCTGGTCGACTCAATTAGTCTGTGTCTTGGAGGATGTCTCACGCAACTGTAATCATCAACAGTCCCTCTCAGCTAGGGAAACATTCTCCATCAGGCCAAGTCTCGTACGAAAGTACTCGAACTTTGTCTTGGCTGTAGTCATCAACACTCTCTCTCAACTAGAGAGGTAATCTTCACCAAGCTAGTTTCTCACAAAAGTACTCGAACTTCGTATTGGCAAGCGATTTGGTGAAGATATCGGCAATCTGCTTCATGTGTAGGAAGATACTGCACATGTACTGTTTTCCTTTGCAACATGTCTCTGATATAATGATATTTTATAATGTGTTTCGATCTATCATAGAACACAGGGTTCTCAGAGAGCTTCACACAACTCTGGTTATCAGAAGTAATAATAGGATCCATCTCATGATCAAATAAATCTGTCAGAAGCCACACTACTTCGCAGACTGCCACACTCAATGCTATATACTTTGCTTATGCTGTACTCAAGGCCACAAAGCTTTGTTTCCTGCTGCACTAGGAAACCATGGTAAACTCCAAGGTAAAATAACAACCAGATGTGCTCTTCCGGTCTTCTGTACTCTTTGCTCAATCTGTATCGGCATATCCTTGCAAACTCAAGTTCACACTGGAGGCATATCTCAGGCCATATCCAACTGTGCCTGGTATATTTATATCTCAATACATGCTTTACTGTTATCCAGTGAGTCTGTCTCGGCTGACTCATGGATTGAATAAGCACATTCGTTGCATAACATATATCAGGTCTGGTGTTAATCAGATACAGCAATGATCCAATTATCTGTCCATACACATGTGGATCAATCTTGTCTGAATCATCATCATTTATTTTTTGTCAAATCCTCCACCATCGGTGTAGACATGGATTTGCATTCTGTCATACTGAACTTCTTTAATATCTCCACTGTATATTTTCTTTGACTTTAGGAAAAGTCTCATTGGTCCTCTGTCATACTTCTTGTCCCAAGAAGTAGTGCATCATACCCAGATCCTTCATCTCGAAATCAGAAGTCAAAGCTTGCTTGTAACAACACAACTGCTTGAATAAGTCATCAAAATCAGGTTCTCGTCACCAACAATGTAACAATATAGGTTTGGATCAACAACACTCTTGCTGAAACCCAAACTTCTTCAAGAATCCATCTGTCTCATGTAGTTTCCAACTCATGGATGGTAGTACATATGAGAGTGCATCGGACTACTGGATCAATATGTCTCATCATAGTTCACTCCCTTTGCTTGTGAGAATCCTCTGACTACAAGTCTCGTTTTTGTATTTCTCGACACTTCCATCAGCTGCATGTCTTTCTGCCTCTTGCAGAGTTTGTCAAGCCCAGACAAGCCTTTTATGACCTACTGTAAAGTCCGTGGGAATATCAACTGGATCAATTGTATCAATGGCTGTCTCCCTCTGAACTGCTGAGGGGGAGAAGGTATTTGTCTTTTCCTTCTTCTCAAATAGTTTTGACTCCCTCTAAAGTCTTGAAGGAAAAACATCTTCCTTTGTTGTTAACCTGCCTCGAACAAGGAAACAAACGAAATGAAACAAGACAAGAATATCTCCTAGAGGAGACTCATGAGTACATCTCTAGAATCAAAACAATTTAAGGATTGTTGTCACAGCTACAACACCTACTTGTAATATAGCATGATAATTAAAACAATCAAACCTGGAGTCTTCACTTCCAGTGTGTTGTTCTTCTGAATGCATTGAGACTTCTCTGGGTCCATGATTGCACCAAGGGTTCCTTCGTCCTGCAAGTATCCTTATGACAATGATGCAAATAATAGATATATACAAGTGCACACCTGAGAGTGTACACCAATGGAGGTTCTGCTTGTTTGTCAATGTCATGATGATCAATGACGTTCCTCTCTTGTTTGCCTTGTAGCAACCTATACCACGCAAGTCTTTGACGAAGTCTGCATCAACCTTTAATGTTGTATCTAATATGAGAGTATCACATATTAGTAATTTGCTCTTCTGTTGGTGGTCTAACTTGTTATGACTGTTTTAGCTTATCAAGGTCACGTCCATTGTTGACTTTCAACAAAATTCCAAACACATTGTTGTAGCTATCCTTGTAGCTCTTGCTGCTTCTCAATACTGTTACATCTTGACTTCAGATCTGTATTTAAGGGTTTTGATCTGGTCTGTAATCAACATCTTCAATGCACTTAGGCAAGTCATCAACATCCTTCTATGTTTGCTGGGATATACACCAACACTACCATTAAACACTTGCATCAATATATATGACATCAAAGGATGGCAGAATGGAGCAATAGGACAGCATAGGTATAACTCAGAAATTTGACTTGTCCACAGGTCTTTGTGTTTCAGTACGTTTCATTGGTCCATTCTTTACATCAATATCTTCAAGCGATTATAATTTCCTGTGGAGGAAACTTCAGAAGGTAGATTAAAACATCATAGGCAAGAGCATAAAAGTTCGGACAATAGTTGAAGGGAATAATACACAGGAATAAAATACTTGAGTTGTCCATCAATTTAGCATTGGGCTTGTCATTTTGAGACTCTTCCATGATTAAATCCTAGGCACATTGAAAGTAGTCAACATTAGCCCTTATACTGCCCTTCAATTTTTCCCTTCATCACAGTTTCAGATCTGTTGAATTTTAGCCTTATAACAGGCCCTAAAACTGCCCTTATTTCAGCCTTAAAACTTGTCCTAATGGTTGACAAGGTTTGCTGAACTGTGGCTGACTTTGAAGATGAATAATGGGTGAGTATTAAGGTGAGTTTTTTTCCCTTTAAATCTTCCTCTCTCAGCACAATGCTTTTCCCACAGTCCTTGGTCTGCTACAGGAAGTTTACACAGTCCTTAACATCCCATAGTCTTCCCGCCAAAAGGAAAAGAATATTCTTCTATTGTCCTTGGACTGAGGTAATCCTTACACAGGACTTGTGGCAACCTCAAAATTTGCTTCAGAAGGGTCTGACCTTTTTTCTCATAACACTGGCATGGGTTTTTAAGGCTGTTGTTGTATTTCTGCGGCGACCTTTAGAGGCATGCAACCACCTTAATTTGACAGCCGACCCTCCTCCTAGGCTCTGACCTCCTCTCCATACACCTCGGCTGCTTGTGGGATTTCTCCTAGGCTATGACCTCTTCTCCATACCACAAATTTTTTTAAAAGGAAGATCCAATGGGGTTTCTCCTCTGCTGCGGTCTTCTCTTAGGATTTTCAACAGTGCTCAGGCCTGCAGCCAGCCTCACAGTGCACTTAAGAGAGGTCTGACCTCATCATCTACCACATATTTTTCAAGGAGAGGACTGTCCCTCTTCTTTTCACACCTACAACAGAGTTTAGACCTTTCAACTTTAAAGTGCAATGGTCTTCTTCAAGCCTGCTTTGATTCCATGTTGAGTTTTCAATGAGCTATGGCTCATGCATTTAATTCAATTTTCTGTTTATCTTTTAACTTGAACCATAACTACTGCAGCAAACCAAGATCACAAGAAGAATAACCATGCACACGAACACAAGAAGTATCCTGGGAAACCCTTCTCAACAAGGGAAGAAAACCCAGCCAATCCTTTGCTATATTCTTCAAGAGAAAGACCTCCCACACCATCACCAAACTTAGCACACAAGAGGGTGCTGTAATTCTCACAATTTCAGACCACAACTGTTGATGATTGCAACTATGTGAGACATTCTCCAGCTTACAAACTTGTGAGATGTGGATCATTGCAGCTATGTGAGTCTTTGTCCAGCTTACAAACCTGAGAGAAAGCCCCTAAGAAGGGTACGTGGTTCCTACCTAAGACAGAGCTGGAATGTAGAGATGACCTCCTCCATTCAGAGAGTTGAGAAGAACTCCAGATGATTATCCAGTGGGAAAGACGATCTGTTGAGTTAGATGTGCCTGTCGCTGAGCACAAGGTGAATGTGTGAAATCCCAAAGTGCTGGGTGCATCGTCATGTGAACAGAAATGAAGATGATGTATTAGCCTCCTATGACTAGTAGAGTTGATGAGAAACTCCATATGATTCTCCTGTGTGAGGCAATGAGAAAGAAGATCTGTAGAGTGGACGTGCCTGTGGACGAGCACATGTGAATGTGTGAAGATCTGGTTCTTCTGTGTAATGCAGTGAGCCAGAGATATGGACATCCCTATGGATGTGCCCCTAGTGGATGAGCACTAGTGGGTGTATCAGATCCTTTGCTATATTGTACAAGAGTCAGACATGCCTATAACCCTAATTGTAATGTAAAGGGTACAGGTCGGCCCCACCTTAATGTGACTGTTAATTAATGTAAAAGATAATTAA
The DNA here is from genome assembly GCA_009831015.1 of Picea engelmannii. NCBI lineage: Eukaryota > Viridiplantae > Streptophyta > Pinopsida > Pinales > Pinaceae > Picea > Picea engelmannii. The sequence continues at coordinate 87,666 of ML801069.1, forward strand.
TCTGGTTAATATTAATTATATTATAAGCTAGTGAGGTCGACCCTGTTGTGCCAATAGACACTTTTGTTGACAGGTTTTGTCTAGTATAAGTAAAGGTAGATTCCCCATTGTGGAATCATATCTTTCACATGAGTTTGGAAATTTCAGCAAGTACACCTTCTTGGGAAAAGTGCGCACCTCTGTTGGGCGCTAGTCTTCTAGGGTTTGAGCATCGTCTTGTGTGCTAGGTCTTATTGGTGGTGAAGGTCTTTCTCTTGAAGAATATAACAAAGGATTTGGTTGGGTTTTCTTCCCTTGTTGAGAAGGGTTTCCCAGGATACTTCTTGTGCATGGTGTTTCTTCTTGTGATCTTAGTTGTTGCAACATTATTGTTTATGGTTAAGTGAAATGCTAAAATGGAATGAAATTCATGCTTAACCTAGCTTACTGAAAAATCAACATGGTATCAGAGCATAGGTCTTGGAGAACCCATTGCACAAGCTACAAGCTTTTACCAGTCATCCCTCCTCTTCTGCAGAACCGTACAACCCTCCTAGGGTTTCCAGAAAATCTGTACGACCCTCTTTTTTTGAGTGTTTTAGCACTTGGAACCTGGACGTTGGGACTAAAATTACCATAGGAGTGTATGGCCTCCTTTAGCGCACCTCCAACAAGCTTCAGATTGCATTTCCTAGCATTTTGACTTTTTGGCCCTAGGGTTTCTCTTATTTTTGCAGAAATTTCAGAATTAGGGTTTCTGCAACTCCTTGAAGGAGCTCTTCAGCTCACCAGTGTTCTCTTATCTTTCAAAGGCTTATTGTTGGCAGTCATAAGTCCAACTAAACCTAAAAGTGCTAGCCTATCCTAGCCATTAGGTTTACTAGCCAAGATGACAAGGGTTTGTTAAAAATCAAAAAATGAGCAAAATCATAATCGGAGGAAAGCTTGATGATTCAAGCAAACTCAGTTCCAGGAAAACAAGACCTCAAAGAAATGAAGACATCAACATATCAACACCCTTAGGTATGCACTTGTATATATATTATTTGTATCATTGTCATGAGGGTAATTGCAGGACGAAGAAACCTTTTGCTGAAGTCATGGATCCAGAGGGATCTTAGTGCATTCAGAGGAACGACACACTGTAAGTAAAGACTCCAGGTTTGATTTTTGTAATTGTCATTCCTCTAACCCATATTTCTAAAGTTCGCTACATTACAAGTAGGTGTTGTAGATAGGACAACAATCCTGAATTGTTTTGATTCTAGAGATGTACTCATTATTCTCCTTTAGGAGATATTCTTGTTTTGGTTCCTCTTGTTTTCTTGATCTAGACAGATTAAGAACAAAAGAAGATGCATATCCTTCATAGGGAGTCACTTGACTGAGAGGGAGTCAAACCTATTTGAGAAAGAGGAAGAATAGAACCATCATTGAGACAACCAATGCAATAAAGCATGATCAAAATCCTTCTAGGATTCCATGGGCAAAAGCATGCATGACACAATATATGTGCAGAACAAGAGTCTTCACCAGACTTTGAAAAACATAACTCCGGAAGAAGTCTTCACCGGAATGAAGCCTGAGATTGAACATTTCAGGTTATCTGGGTGCCCAATGTATTTTCAAGTATCCAAAGAGAATAAGTCCAAGCTAGATCCTTTAGAAAGAAAGGATACAGTGAATCTTCAAAGACATTCCAGATCGACATCCTTGGTAAGAGACAGATTGAGACAAGTAGAGACATTGTCCTTAATGAAGAGATAGTCTTTCAAAGACCCAAAGAATCTCAGATGGAGATTGGCAGTGAGACAATACCTTCTCCCCCTTCAACAGTTCAAAGGGAGACAAACATTATTCCAGTTGATCTAGTTTCTCCAGTTGATATGTTCAGAGATATTGCAGTAAAGCATAAAAGGCCTACCTAGACTCACTTTGCAAGAGGCGGAGAAACATACAAGCCTCTCAAGGCACATCTCGAGAAAGAAAAAGAGATTTTTGAGCTATCCTTCAGTCATGAGCCACTTCATTGATGCTGAGCCTCCTTGTCTTAGAGAAGCAACGGGAGAACATGTATGACAAGATGCCATAATAGAAGAACACCAATATATCTTAAAGAATGATGTATAAGATATTATTCAGGGACCAGAAGGGAAGTCTGTGATAACTTCCAAGTGGATCTATAAGATCAAGCATGCAGCTGATGGAAGTGTCGAGAAATACAAAATGAGATCTATAGCCAAAGGTTTCTCACAAACAGAGGGAGTTGTCTATGATGAGACACTTGATCCAGTAAACCCGTTACACTTCCATCCGTACTATCATCCATAAGATGGAAACTATATCAGATAGATAAATTCTTGATGAGTTTGGAGTACAACTAGAGTATTGCTGATCCAAACCTATGTCATTACAATGTTGATGACGAAGGCCTGATTTTTTGGTGACTTATTCAAGAAGTCTTGCTGGATACAAGTAATCCTTGACTTCTGAATTCGAGATGAAGAATCTGAGTGTGATGCACTACTTCTTGGGACAAGAAGTATGACAGACGACCGATGAGATTTTCCTGAGTCAAGGAAAATATATAGTTAATACTAAAGAAGTTCAAGTATGACAGAATACAAAATCCACCATGATAAATTTAAAAGGAGAAGATTGATGATGATTTAGACGAAACTGATCCACATTGGATCACTGATGTATCTGGTTAACACCAGACTTGATTCATTCCATGTAGTGAATGTGCTTAGTCATTTCATGAGTCAACCGAGACAGACTCACTAGACAACAACAAAACATGAGGCACAGTTGGATATGGCCTAAGATATGCCTCTAGAGTGAACTTAAGTTTGCACGATATGCTGATTCAAATTGAGCAGAAAGTACAGTGGACCAAAAGAGCACATCTAGTTGATGTTCTACCATGAAGTTTGCCATGGTTTCCTAATGCAGCAGGAAATGAAAATCTCTGTGGCCCTAAATACCACAGAAGCAGAGTATGTACCATTGAGTGTGCAAAGAAGTATGGCTTTACAAGCTTTTGACAGACTTACTTGATCATGAGATGGATCCTATGATGATAACCAAGAGCTGTTTATAAAGATCCTTGAGAACATAGTGTTTCCTGATGGATCAAAACACGATGAGATGAAATATTATTATATTAGAGATATGATACAGAGAAAAATCGTACACATACAATACCTTCCTACACATAAGAAGATTGCAGACATCTTCACCAAACTAATTTGGTGAAGAATGTCGTACTAGTTGAGAGGGAGTATTGATGACTCCAGCCAAGACAAAATTCAGAGTACATCCGTGTGAGACTTGTCATGATGAAGAATGCCTCGCTAGCTGAGAGGGAGTGTTGATGATTGCAGCTATGTGAGAGATTCTCCAGCTTACAAACCTGTGAGATGTGGATCATTGCAACTATGTGAGTCTTTCTCCAGATTACAAACCTGAGAGAAAGCCCATAAGAAGGGTACGTGGTTCCTACCTGAGACAGAGTTGGAACATAGAGATGACCTCCTCCATTCAGAGAGTTGAGAAGAACTCCAGATGATTATCCAGTGGGAAAGGCTATCTGTTAAGTTAGACGTGCCTGTGGCTGGGCACAAGGTGAACGTGTAAAATCCCAAATTGTTGGGTGTGTTAATGTTTTATGCTGACATTATAGTTCTTTGCATTTCATAAGATAAGAGCATAAAATAAACAAGATCACTGAGAAATACACATCCACAATAGACACAGCATTTATCCTGGGAAACCCTCCAGGGGAAGAAAACCCAGCAAAAACTTCCTTATCATAAATAGCTTATCAAGAGTTCAAGAGATAACTCAACCAATACAGAAA